>VDFB02362917.1:0-39930 GCA_007258455.2 Sequoia sempervirens | reverse complement strand
GGAGCTGGGGAGGACACAAGTAGCTCAGGGCAGCAACAACAGAGCAGTTGAGCAATCTGTAACCAGTCATTCTCAGACAATGGCTTGTTCCATTCTTATATGCACATTGTTTGTTTACTTTACGTATTCATGTATGAATTGCTTCATATTTTCATTGAATAAGAGAGTTAGACCCTTGGCTTGTGAGGGAAATGTACACTTCAGGATTATCAATTACATTTGTATATCTATGATTATCTTTCTCATTTACTGTAATTGAAACATTGAAATGGAAAAAAATAATCTATTCATTTGATAATCACTCTTTCATGCATATTGAAGCTAGCAGTTTTATGGTTTATCTTTTAAATGTTTAAACACCATAAAAAGAACAAACACTAAGTTACCTAATTTCAGTTGAAAGCTAAAAATCAGGTAACATTTTTGGTGACATCTGCTATATGTTTTCCTACTAAACATGAGACCAACTTCCTAAGCTTATCTATTGGGCACGAGGTCACTTAGAAAGCTAACACCACTTGAAAAAAACATTGCAAATAGTTGTAACTCATAAGAACAACAAGAGACACCTTTGAAATTTATTGAAAAACCCAACATTGTAGAATGAAAACTATCTAACTGTGTTGAAAAGCACTTAGGGAAAACTGGAAATGCATATGAAATGAAACTACACTACCTACTCTAACCAGCAAAGAAGTTGGTCAAACGAACCCATTAACTGGTTGGGTGAAATAGCTACCCTTTCTAAAAAAATTACAATGTTTTCCATGCTAAAGAACAGCTAGAAGGAAATGGAACACACATGAAAATTCAGCAGATAGTTGCAATATCTCTTGAAGAACATATACAAGCCTATTAACCTTTTCATATGGAATGTAGAAATTTTCGTTCTGAGGTGGAAAGGTAACTTGAGTGTGCTCCTCCTTATTTGCACCCTCATGCTTGGGTGCAAGGAAGGTATCAATATCCTTATTGACCTCTATCCTAGCTAAATGCCTGATTGGGAATCCTATGGAAAGTGTGAATCCAGAACTTTCCATGCTAGTTTCCTATAACTCCAAATCATGTTGTTGTTCCTCATCTTATTCTTGATCTTTTGCTTCAAAGGATGCCAGTTGAACAACAAAAATTGGGCAAAAAGAGGCTTCTGCATAAGCCAAACTGACTTTAGATCATCCCAAAATGAAAATACTTCATGATCCAAAGCTTCACTCTCATATTGATTTTCATGAACCAACAACTCATCAAACAACTGAACATCAAGCAGTTGTCCCAAATCTTGTGTTATCACAGGAATACCTTCTTCACTTTATTCAACAAACGAAGGCATCCCATCATACCAAAACATATCAGCCTCTTCCCCACCAAGTTTCTCATGTTCATTTGTCTCCCCCGGCTGGTAGGGACAACACAGTTCATCATTATGAGTTATCTCTTTGATCTCAAATTGTTGATTGGAATCATCTGATTCTTGAGATGTAAGACAAGACATGACTATTTCTTCCACAAAACTAGGAAGTTCATCAAACAAATCAGTAAGGGATTGATGCTCAAGTTCAATTTCACTTGACATGTTGGTATTTACATGATGCTCCTCACTAGAAGACTAATTATTATCCAAGCTTGACATGAAAACTTCCAAATCATCCCAAAAAAACTCATCATTTTGCTCAGTATCTTTAATGATAAGAGGATTATCATTTTCCTCAAGACAACATTGTTGAGGGAAGAGAAGACCCTATTCCTTTGCATCTATCTGTTGTTATGAAATTACAAGTTCTATGATCAGAATCTCATCTAGCTGGTTATCCACCTCTGTACATGGAAACTCATCAGCTGCATGAGCAATGACTTGGGGATCCTCATGTTCTAGAATTTTCCATCCTAAATGGCTGGGCTCCTCAGCACACTGTTGAAAACCTTGCTTCTCAATTGGAAGGTCTAGCTTCTCAAGTTTGACCTCATAAGAGCCTTCCACTTGGGGGATATCTTTAATCTATTTTCCCATTAGCTCAACCTCCTACTATTTGAGCTTTTTATGCTGTAGTCAGTAACATGCTACAACTAAATGCATTGGATTTACTTTGTTGATCCTATCCATGAGGAGTAAGTCATCTGGATCAATGAGCTGGTCTTGAGGGATGATAGAATGATCTTGTATAGGCACTACATTCTCTTGAATTGAATTGAGTTCTTTAAAACTTGGAATTTCAAAATGAGAAGACTTACTAGGGGATTCTAGAGGCTTATTTTTCCTAAAGCTTGCAAACTTGTACTTGGGAACTTCTTGTTTGGAAAATTGTATCCTCATTTCTGCATCCTTTGCAGCAAGCTGTTGGGCAAGATTCTCCTCAAATTTCCTCTTTTTGGCCTCCCATTCCTATTCATCTTTCTGAGCTTGGTAAGCTTTTTGTTTCTACTGCCAATCAACCTTTGGCTTTCCTTCAAGGATATAATCCTGTGAGAAATCATAGGTTGGACAAACCAACCATTCTTGTTGCATATTCAATTCACTCTTTCTAAACTACTCTTCAAGAAACATGTTTCTTATCCTCAATCTTAAACCTAGATTGTGGATTTGTTTGAGCTTATCCTCAAAACTTTTAAACTCTTGAAGCTGATCATAGGGATTGATTTGTTGATTACTAGAAAAATGGTGGCCTTGGGATTGATCTTGAGCACATACTGATTGCCATGATGGTTGAGTAGGGGTGGTAGGGTGGCAAAATTGTGGAGAATATTGATAATATCCTGTAGCAAAGGCATTCAAACTAAAAACAGTTGCAAGCTCATTTTGATGTGGTTGGTAATTGGGTATATGAGCAACATTTTCATGAAATGAGGGATGATAAAACATGTCTTCATAAAATGTAGACATATTGGAGCATTCATAGAAGTTGGAAATTCATTGAAATTTCTTGTAAAACAAGACTTAGGTGGGTTACTTGAGGCTCCACTTGATTGAGTGCAATCCCTCTAAAATAAATAAATTTTACCGCATGTCTATTAATCTACCTTCATAACTAAAAGATAATAAAAGAGGGATGGTGTTGTTGCTTGCTACTAACCTATTGGCTTGAGCCCGCTAGGGCCAAGATGCGTGTTGGCATTTCTCCTTGCATGTAGTTGTTTTCTGTAGATCGGTGTTCGGTTTTATTTCTTTGTGTGGGGTGGAACTTTTATAGTGTTTGGGGGGGAGGTTGCTATTCTGTTGCATTTCTTTTTATTGTTTTTGATTCCTCTATGTGGTACTAGAATCTTGCATGGGTTGGATCTCTTCCTTATCTCCATTACGTGGTGTTTGGAATGTGCAGGTCAAGCTTGGTGTTGTGTGCTATTTGGTGTTGTGGCACCCTCTCCTTTTATTGGATCTGATGTTGGCATGCCCGTCTCAGGCTGAGGACTTTGTTATGGCTCATGGTGAACTGTTTGGTGCTCCTCCTTTGATGGATTTCCATTCGACGCTTGGTGCTAAGTCACCATCTCAAGGTGCACAAGTTTTTGACAACAATTTTTTTTCTCCAGATTCAAGGTTTGATGGATTGGTCTCATCTGGTGGTTTTTGAATTTCAAAAATCAACGGATGTTTGGAACAGTGTAAAGAGAGGCCAAAGTTGGTTATTCTGATGGAGATGATTACAAATGAAATTGAATATTATTCAAAGCACTCATTATACTGCAAGTTTATGGGATGTGGGTTTTGCTACAATTTTTGGAATCTTGGGCCCAACGGACATGGTTGCCAGAGGGAGAGATGGAGATTATGCTTCTAGAAAATAACTATTTCATGGTAACTTTTAATTGCATGGTGGATCAGAATAAGGTATTTGAAGGGGGGCCTTATTTTTGTAACCAGATTAGGTTGTTTAGGCTTCAACCCTGCTGAGGAGCTTCTGAATCGAGTTTCGGTATGGGTTCGACTTGTTTCCTGTGGAGTGTTGGCAGGAGGATATTTTTCACTTGTTTTCTTTGATGCTCAAGAAATCGGTTGGCTCTTCACAATAGAATTAGTTTAAAAAGGTGATGGCTTTTGCTCATATCTGTGTAGAGATTGATTTATGTAAGCCATTGCCAGATTCTTTGGATATGTGTGTGGGTCCTTATTCCTGGGTGCAATAGTTGGATTATGAGACTCTCCCATCTTGATGTTTCCTTTATCATGAATATGGTCACCTTCAATGAAAATTCCCAAGGGCTAGGCTTGTGGAACCTCAGTCTTCTCAACCTCCCTGCAACCTATTAGAAGAGTTGTCATTGATGTCAAGACAAAGAATATATCCTTATCCATGTTGGCTTAATCAAATTGTTAAAGATGAATAAATTAGTTTGTTGAAGTCATCATTTGTGAGTATTGTGGAGCAAGGTTTGATCTATACAAGTGATCAGATTATTGAAAATAATAAATCACTATGGAAAACATTCAATAGTCATGGATTTGATTGTATTAGAGAAAAAGATTGCTACAGATAGAGCAATCTAGTTTCAAAAGATTTGAAACTTGAGTGGATATCATCTATAGATCAAAATATGTACAGAGAAAAACTCGAATGAATATCATCTGCAAATTGAAATAAAAGTCTAGATATCAGCTACATATGAAAATTGAATAGTGGAGCAAGATCTAATCAATAAATAAAAGTTCATATCGATCTATAGATTGAAATATGTATGAAGTAGATGGCTACAACTCGAAACTGAATATCATAGATTGAAATCCTTAAAAGCACGATAGTAATAACAAGTACAACAGTATTAAGATAACAAATTTGTTTTGTTAATGAGGACGTTACATCTGTTGTTTACCAATAGACACATTTTTATTAAAAAGAAAATAGCAACCACGTCTTTGTTAATCAAGAGACACTTCTTCACAAAAAATTGGTGTGACTAAAGGAGAAGAGATATCTCTTTTTGTTAGTCTTCAGATTAATTTAAAAATTAAAGGATGCATTTTTTTCTCAAGAGATGTGTTGGTCTCATATTCAAAAGTTACATCTCTTCCTAAAAGATGTGTTCACGTCTAGTAAAAATGCATCCCTCAAGATCTAAAAAACAAAAGCATACGTCTATTCTAAAGGACACAAACAATAATCTCAAGAGAATATGCAATTTCCTCCAAACATAAATTTAATTACATTTTATTTGTAAACATAAAGTTAATTAAAAGGGGAATTCGATTCCGCAAAAAGACATATCTATAAGGGTGTGACTGAAGAATGAAAAGGAAAAAGTCATGATTATCAATTGTTGAAACCTTTGAGAAATTTATATATTTTTCATCCCATTCAAGGCTGAATGTGTGGTTGTGAAGATAACAAGTGATTCAAGTTAGAACCCATCTACTTGTGTGGGCTTAGGGTGAGATTTTTCATCACAAAGGAAGATTGGAGGATTGGGAGAGTGCAAATCTGTTTAAAGCCATTTATCTTTCATCCATCAAGTCAAGGTTGGTGCCTTGCATTAGGGGTTGGTTCTCCTTGTAAGTTGGTTCCTACTGAATTGTTAAGGGGTTGGTGCTCCTTGTAGGTTGTGGCCTACTAAATCTTTTTATTCATAAGTCAAGTAGGTTGGTGCCTACTTCCATTTGTAAAAAATATTTAAACATTTCAATAAATTTGTGTCAAGTTGCTTACATTGATTCATATCAAAGGTTGATGTTGATAAGAGTTTAAGATTGTTTGAAAAGTTGAAAAGTGAAAGTTTGTATTGATTTACCAATTCACCCCCCTCTTAGTAAATATTTTGTGCTCTTCACAACCCACCTAGGTTTGATAAGGGGAAGGATCCCATTCCTAGTGACGAGGTTGGTGTGGATGGTTTCATCCCTATCAAGGATCGTAACAGGAACCGTGGTAAAAAAATGACATTGAGGGAGAGGCAAGATGAAGATACTTTTAAAAAATTTGAGGTTTTAGATGATCTCAGCCAGCAGGAAGTGAATCTGGGCTTGGTGAATTTGGATCAGGGTGCTTTGAGTGCATGACATGAGGGTCTTATTTCTATGGCTACCCAGGATATGCAGGATGTTGGTGCTTTGAAAATGGACACAGATCTTCAAATGGAAGTCCAGATGGAGTTGGATTCTGTTGTTGAAGTGAAGAAGGGTGGATGGGATGAATCTCCTATGGTTTTGAATGCAATTACTAAAGTGGTGAAGAATAATAAGTCTTCTTCTTCTCATTTGGGTCTTCATCAAAAGGATCCAAAAAAAGGAGTGGGGGAGAAGTCTTCCAAGCTTGGTAGAAAAAAGGATTTGGAAAAGATTAAATTAATAAGGGAAACTTTGGTGGAGTCAGGGTCATTCAAGACTTTGGATTCTCATTTTTTGAGCCCCTTGAAATGATTGTTCTATCCTAGAATGTAAGGGGCTTAAACAGTGGCCCTCGACAAAATGTTGTTCATGATTTGGTTAGAAGTCAATCTCCTGATGTCCTTTTCCTGCAGGAGACTAAGTTATTAGTTGAGTGTATGTTTGGTTTGATGCCTAAGTTATGGAGGAGTGGAGAGTGCCAGTTCATTGGTGCTCATGGGTCTGCTGGGGGAGTGGCTTGTTTATGGAACCCTCGAAAGGTCTGCCCTCTCTGTTGGATGTTGTTTAAGTCTTTTATCTCTATGATTGCTTCTTGTTTTGAGACGAGGGAGTCCATACTCTTCTCTAATATCTATGTGCCTATTGAGATTCAGGGTAAGCAACTTTTTTAGTCCCATATCAGGTTTGTCTGAAGTATGGTTCATTACCATATGTGGATTTTGCATGGGGATTACAATGTTATTTTCGAGTTGGCTGAGAATCAAGGTGGTATTGCGAGGCTAAATCTCTCTACGTTACTACTACAAGATAACATCTCAGCTTTAAATCTCTTTGATGTCAAGCCCAATAATGGCCAGTTTACTTGGAATAATCGGAGGGTTGGGGATAATTGCATTACGGAACGACTTGACCATTTTTTGGTTTCCCATTACTGGGTTGTTGGTTTGTGGTCTTCTAGCTCTAAAATTTTGGATTGGAGGGGCTCAGATCATTGGCCTATCAAGCTTGCTATTTCTTCAGCCCATGTGCCTCATCCTCTTTCATTCAAGTTCCAGCTTATGTGGTTGTGTGACCCCTCTCTCCATAGTTATGTTTTTGTTGAGTGGTGGAGGTATGGTAGACCTACTTATGGTATAACTATGTATACTTTTGCTAAGTTACTTCAATTTTCCAAATATCATCTTAAACCTTGGAATCGACAATGCTTTGGGAACATTTTTCATGCTAAGGCTGCTACTTAGGCTGAGTTGGATGGTATTATGAGGTTGATAAGGGAGGATGAGGTGACTGAAGATCTGCTTCAGGAAGAGGCTAGGGCTTTGAAAGTGCTGGAGTGTAAGCTATGGGAGGAATTTTATTGGAAACAAGAGGTTTAGATTGAGTGGCTTCAAGAAGGAGATAAAAATACTACCTTCTTCTTCAATTCAGTGAAAGCCAGGAGACATGGAAATTCTATTTTTGTTCTAGTGAATGATAGGGGTGAGCATCTTTCCTCTTTTCATGAAATCTCGAGTGAAGATGAGCATTATTTTTCTTCTTTATTCAGGGAGGTATCACAGAGGGGGCTCTGATGAGGAAGCTCAAGTTCTTCATGTATCCCTTATTTGGTTTCTAGAGAGATGAATGAGCATCTTATGAGTGATATTTTGTTAGAAGAGTTGGAGGAGACTATGTATCAGATGAAGAAAAGAAAAGCTCCAGGCCCTGATGGTTTCCCGATTGAGTTCTTTTAAGAATTTTGAAATATTATCAAATTGGACTTATTGGTGGTTGTGCAGGAGTCTCAGAAGAGTAAGCAGATGTTACAGGCTTTGAACTCAACCTTCCTGGCTCTCATCCCTAAGTGTGAAGAGACAGATAGGTTAAGTCAATTTTGTCCTATTTTTCTCTGCAATGTGATCTATACAATTATCTCTAAATTGATTGTTGATGGGTTGAAAAAATGGCTTAAAGTGCTGATCTTTCAGGAACATAGTGGTTTTGTGGTGGGTCAATTTTTTTTAGATGGGGTTATTATTGCAACCAAAATCGTACACTCTATGGCCAGCTCCAAAGATAAGGTGATGTTCATCAAGTTGGATATGAATAAGGCATATGACAGAGTTTGGTGTCCTTCCTTCAGAAGGTTCTGGGTGTTTTTGGTTTTTGGGATGAGTGGATTCAATGGGTTATGAGTTGTGTTACTTTAGTTTCTTTCTTTGTGCTAATAAATGGGGAGCATTCTGACCTTTTTGGTGCCTCTCGAGGTCTATGTCAGGGAGACCCCCTCTCTCCTTACTTATTTCTTCTTCTTGTTGATGGTCTAGGATGTTTGATGAGAAGGAATGTGGAGTTGGGGCTCATTCAGGGTTGGAGGTGGGGAGGTGGTTTACCACCACAATCTCATCTGCAGTTTGTGGACAACACTGCTTTGATGGGTATGGCTACAATCAGGGAAGCCTCAAATTTATGAAAGGGGATGTTTATCTGGTTGCCTCAAGCTAATTGATTAATGAAGAAAAATCCTCCATGTTTTTCTTCAATACTTTGGGACCCATTCAGAGGAGGATTGATCATATCTTGAGATTTCAAATTGGGGCTCTCCCTTTGACCTATCTTGGTATTCCTATCTCTGTTGGTAGGTTGCCCAAGGATTCTTGGCAGTATATTTTGGACAAATTTCATGTGAAAGTTAATCATTGGACCCATAGATGGTTGTCTTGTGTAGGTCATGTTCAGTTGCTAAAGTCTATGGTGTAGGCTCTCCCCATTTATAGGTGTATGATTCAGGTGGCCTTGATGGGTTTTGTTAAGGAATTTGATTCTTTAACAAGATGGTTTTTATGGGCTGGTAGTTTGTTTTCCTCTAAATGAAGTCTTCTCAAATGGGATATTTTTTGTAGCTTGAAGCAATTTGGTAGTCTTGGGTTAAGGTAGTTGTCTTTGTCTAGGGTGGCGTTGGTTGCTAAAATATTGTATCGGCGGTGGTGTGTGGAGTAGGATTAGCTTTGGGCTAGGATTTTATCTCATAAGTATTTCCCGGGGATCCCATGGATGGATATTCCTCAGTATCCCCTAGTAGGGAGAGGTTCAATGATTTGGGGTACGCTCAAGAAAGGGGTTGTGCTCATCAAGGATGGCTTATTTTGGATTTGCAAAAGGGGGACAAAGGCTCATTTTTGGTATGATTCTTGGGATGGTTTTCCTCCCATTGTTTCTCAATTTTTGAATTTTTTGACTCTCTGTCGGAGGTTGCTTGAGGCTGGTTGCTCAAAGGTAAGTGACTTTAATTCCTTATCTTCTTGTGGTTAATTGGTGGTGGCGAGATGGAAGAATCCTGATGAGTGGCCTGTTGTTGGTATGGAGGAAGAGTGTACTAAGCTTCATAGTATCCTTTCTAGTAGATGTTGTAGTTCCCTCCAGGATGGGGATGTTCTTTCTTGGTCTCCTAATCCTAACGGTGTCTATATTGTTGCTTATGGACATCAGGCGTTGTTATCTCATAGGTTGGACAGGGTGGAGGTTCACTGGTGGAAGAGAGTGTGGAACAAGTTCTCTTGGCCTAAGTGTAACTGCTTTATTTGGACTTTGGCTTGGAATAGGTGCTTGACATGGGATAATCTTTGGAAGCGAGGTTTCCAGTTCCCTTCTATTTGTGTTTTTTGTGGGCATGGGGAGGAGGAATCTTCTCACTTATTTTTCCATTATCCCTTTGCATTGCATCTTTGGCATTGTTGGTGGGGAGTTTGGAAAAGCCCCTATGTTCATGCTTCCTCACTGGTGGTTTTTTGGAGTAGTTTGGGTAGGTCTCCTTCTATGGAAGCTTTTTTGCAGGATGTGTGGTATGTTGGTCCTACCTTCATACTATGAAATATTTGGTTGGAATGGAATCATAGAATATTTTTTGGTGAAAAGATGTCGATTTAACAAGTTTGGGAATGAATTATGGGTATGATTCAGGAGATGATGCAAGCTAAGGGTGATGTGGTGTTTCCTTTAGAGAAAGGGGATGCTAAGATGGTGGATAGACTAGGGATTCATGGGTTGTCTTTGGCTTCTGCTTGTGTTAGGAGAGGAATGTGGGTGAAAAAGAAAGTTCAAAGGGTGGGCAAGTGGTTGCCCCCTTCAGCTGGAATTTTTAAGATCAATACTGATGGGTCCTCAAGAAGCAATCCTGGGCTTGCTGGGATTGGAGGGGTTGGTAGGGATTTTTTGGGTTTGAGGGTTTTCTTCTTTTATGTTCATGAAGGGATGCATTCTATCAACCTTATGGAAGGTTTGGCAATCCTTTATGCCTTTGAATGGGCTTATGATTTGAGGTGGTGCAAGGTTATCTGTGAATCTGATTCACAAGTTTTGATTAACATGCTAAGTGAATGGAAGGTGTTTAATGTTAGTTGGCAGCTGGCTAGGTTGGTGCAGCAAATTCTACAAATTAGTTATTTGATGGAGATGGTTTGTTTTGTCCATATTCTGAGAGAGTGGAATAGGGCAGGTGATTATTTGGCTAAGTGGGCTTTTGAGCATATAGAGGGCTGGAAGATTGATGAGTGGGAGCAGGTTATCCATGAGCTCCGACATGACTTGGAGAGGATTATGGTTGAGGGTGGGGATGGTAGTGGTGAAGGATGATGATGTTTCTTTCTTTGTATGGTTGCTTCTTGTGGATTCTTAGGGCCTTGGCCCTTTGATTTTATGTAATGCTCTTTTCCAAATTTCAATAAATTTTTTACCCCTTTCAAAAAAAAAAAACTACCTTCATAACTCTTCTCTCAGCTCTATTCTCTACTCTAGGATTAGGTCTTTTATGATTATTATATTATTGCTATTTTTCCTTCATGGATTAGACTTGTACCAATTTACATTCCTTTTGAATTCACCATTTTTATATACATGTGGACCTCCCCCAACATTGTGCTCATTATTAATTTTCCTCCTTGGCCTAGAGAACATGATTTGGATTTAATTTTATACTTCTTGGCATATTGATGTTGTCTCTTTTCTTTAGCAATTGGTGTTTCCTCAATTTCTTGTGCCAAATTCTTAGGTATCACAAGCTTAGTAGTGTACATGATGGTTGTGTTTAACCCAAAGACAAATTTACTAACACAATATTCTTCAAATTTCAAGTATTGTACTATCTTAAAAGACTCAAAAAATTGGCCTTATACTTTGCAACTAGTGGAGAACCTTTCCACAACCCATGAAACTTAGTGAATTATTTATCCTCGTGCTAAGATGAAAGATGTGCATGCCTAAATTTCCTCTCAAATTCCTTCTAATATGTAGTATACACATCAAATTTATTTATTATTTTTAAGTGGCTCCACCATAATGATACCTCTTACAAGCGATAAATAGTAACTATAGTATGAGTGTTACAATTCATGTCCATCAAAGGAAAATAATTATACATGTCAGTTAGCCATATCTCTCAAACAATAAAACTTATGGAATGCATATGCTTAAGGTCCTTAAGTATCAACTCTACTTTCCTCTTTCAAGTTTATTCCTCTAAAAACTCAAAATGCACTAATATAAAAGACTCTCTACCATGTCCATGCTCATAATTGAATTCTTACTCATCATCAAAATCTTACACAACCTTAGGTTAATCATTTTTAACAATAATATCCGTGAGTTTTTGTTACTTCTTAATACATTGTTGCTACATAGCTATGTGGGCTCCTAGAGCATGAATCTTTTCTCTCAAAGCTTCAACAACAATACAATTTGTCTCCATATGCTTAGACTCCCTAGCTTTTCTAGCCTTAGCAACTCATTTCTAAAATTCTTCTTAGATCCAACCATTTAACAAAACAAAGAAAAGAAAATAAACCTACTTTTGAAATAAAAAAAAGTCAAACATATAAGTTTACATATTTTGTAATTATTTTATAGTGGAATTATGTATCTTGTAGTTTGTATCATTCTTTAGTATTAATATAATATACCACAATATATAGCTATTTTTTTCTTTGTTTTAACAAGAATTAGAAACTTATTCCCTAACTAAGAATGTTAAGATACACAAAATAATCATAATGTGAATTTCATTAATAAAATAATATCTCAAGTACATAATGTAGTACAAACAATGAATGATATATCATTGAATATTCAATATATAGTGGTTCAATAGTTACAACCTTAATAATTGTTACAATAAATACAATTAGGTCAATCCAATTTGCCACATACACAAAATTAGTCTTACTTCAAGTACCCTATACATATGGAATCTCCAGATTGAATCCCCAAGCAACTCCTCCATGCTCCAACTATCGATGGGGAAGATAATTAACCTTACACATCGAAGGAATCTCATTTCTCCTCAATCATTAGTTTGGCATGAAGTAGTCAGCATTGTATATAAGTGTAAAGTACCAATAAGACTAATGATTATCTTTGTAATTCATTTCTCTTTCCCATTCATATACACATAATCAAACCTATAATTCAAACAACTAATAAATGTTGTTCCACTTTCACAACACACATTTACAAAATCAATAACACACCAACTAAACATACCAAAACAATCAAGAAATTATAGAAAGTTAGAATACATCATTTCAGTCACTCGTAACACATAAATACATAATATATTTATGACCAATAATAACACACATACAATACAATACGACACAATCAAGATTTTCTGAACCATACTAAGATCCATCTTCGAATTTTGTAGTGCATGTAGATACTAACTACCTCACATAAGGAAGGGGACATATTAAACCAATAATAGAGCATGCTATCTCAATAGGTAGAATAGTAATCTTGCTAACAAATTAGGCTTTATGATTTCAAAATGAAGAATCTCCTCTCTCAAGTGATGGAATGTGAGGAATAATATATCTACAACCTATGGACCTTTTGTCAATGAGAGTACTACAACCTATGTGAAGTGGACCCTATAATAAGAAGAGTAAGCTCAATTCTCCAGCCAATCTTATGAAGGGGACAATGTCCTCTGAGGTGTTGGAAAAAAAAGTAGAAAAATGATACAAGGTTGTATCCATCCATGACAAGGATAACCAACATATTGTACTTCCATACTAATCTAGGTACTCCAATCTTAAACAATGTATACAATTTATTATTAACAATAAGACAATTAGGTGTCAACAGTATAAGCCACACCTCACTAAGGAGTCAATGTATCACTTAAATAAGTTGGGAATACATGTATTTATTAGGACATCTCATCCTAACAATCCTAGTATAAAAATGCATCATACAACAAATTCTATAGACTAATCACATGCAATATAAAAAAACACACTCTACATGACATTATAGACACATACTAAATTTGGGCTTTAGAAACTCAAAGGACATGGCCATCAAACTTCCAAACAATGAAGGGTATGAGTTAGTTGGCGTAAATGGATTGGTCTAATGGCATGGTCCTTTTGGATGATCTAGTTAATGAATTGGTCCTCTAGGACAATTTACCTAACAACTTGGTCTTTATGGAACAAATTTGTCTTGGCAAGACATTTTCAAACTTAAATTGCTTAGATTTATTTATGGTCCAATTATTCTCATAAATTTGCATATAAAAATAATAAACATAGAAGATTAAAAGAATAAAATAGGTTTCATCTAATCTTTGAAAATGGAATTTCTCAAAACAACACATTAAATTTTATGTTTGTACAATCAATTTGACAAATTGTATAGTGTTAAATCACCAATTCATTTTTCCTAGTTCATTATATTTCACTTTTTCCATTTCACAATTTCATTCAAATTAATACAAAACCAAGAGCATGCTATTTGAAACAAAAAAATAACATACAATCACAATCCTCTACACAAATTCATTCATTTAGTTTAAGTTGATTTGAAACCTTGTCTTTTGAAAAGAACATCTTCTAGATTATCCCGCTATGATTTCTTCTTTTGACATTAATCTAGGGTTTCAAAGACATTAAATTTCTCAATTTATTATTTTTTAGGAATAAAATCAGAATCATTTCACTTTACAAATCATTGATAAATATTAACAAAAAGATTAGTTCTATTATTTTTGATACATCTAACAATTGTACAATTTAATATTAATTTCTCTTTTTAAAAGATTTTGTACAATCTCCATACAAATCAATCAATCTTTCAAATAAAATTTTATATTAACTATTAACCAAAAATAAGCTTTTTTCTATAATGTCTTCAACACTCAAAAACTCGTATGTTTTCCTCTAAAATGCAAAAACCCACTCTAAAAGAAAATTTATTTTTTATATTATTATTATAATCTTCTTTCATGTTTTCAAAACATAATTATAAAATCTTAAAGTCAAGATACTATTATTTAATTCTTTATCAAAAACATCAATCAATGTATATATATACAATATCTTATTAGAATATTTAATAACAATATATCAATTTTTCAAATAATGTATATAAATTTTATTTACAATCAATTTTAGTGAATATTTCTCTTTAAATGACAAATAAAAAATAAACATAATTAAAATATTATATTTTCCTAGGTTCTCATAATGCAACTTGTCCATTTATTTATTTTAAAAAAAATAAAAAAATTTAATGATAATTTATCAACATAAAATTAAATGATTGGAAAATATTATATGCACTCATAAATTAGGGAAATAAATTTATTTAATTTGTTTAAGTAACTTATCAAATTGAACCATGATTGATAAATATTATAATACTAAGATTTAATTTACTTTTCATAATACTTCTTTTTGTCACACAACACTTCTTGACACAAAATATCTTAATAGCACCATTATAATAAAATAATATATTGTCAATATTAGATTAAATTATCATATCCAAAAAAAATTAGTGACCCTTAGGGTCGACTCTCTTGGTCTAGTTATCGCTTTAGGTAGCCCATATCATTGGTTTGACTCCTAATTTTCCCACAGTGTGGATGAGAGTATATTGCACATCATTTGAGAGGTTATCGACTAGGGTTTTACCCTATAAAGAGGTAAGCTCCAAGTCACTAGATTAAACTCTTGATTCCTCTCGTAAATATATATATATATGTATATACATATTCAACAAAAAACACTTGAATGATAAACACATTCTATCATTGTAATCCAACATAAAAAAAATGTTAAAAATAGAAATATTACAAATAGCCTTCTCGAGGTTAGTGTTGTGTCCTACAAACTAGAACCTAATCATACGGTAGCTACAACTACGAGTAAAAAAATCTCGGACTAGAATATCTATATTCGATCACAATGAACTGACAATGTAAATAGTGGCTACTTACACTACTTTGGCCAAAGTTTCATATAAAAGAGTCATCTCTTCACCCACTATCCTAGCTCGATTTGGTTAATGACCATTCATGTACTATGCATAGGAATTTCCCTTCTTAAGGTAATATTTAACCCTAGGAATGACCTATGTCCTTTACAATAAACTATGCATAGGCAATTCCCTTCTTAAGGTAATCTTTAACCCCAGGAACAACCTATGACTATAACATTCCTACTAAGTAAATGTAACACATACGCTACTTCCATCATGGAAAATTTGATTCCAAGGTAATCAAAGAACTCTTTATAGTTAAGATTACACAAATAATTTGAAAATAGATACTTCATAAGTTATTCTAAACTTCTCTTTTCCTAGTATATAATACTAACAAATGCAATCACTCTTTAATATGGAATATGTACAAACACTCAAATAAGGTTCATAAGAAATAAATAGATTAAGATTCTTTCAAAACATAATCTTTCCCTAACCTAGCACATCAAATGCATTTCAACACATTAGACAACATCAACATTCAATCTTTCAAAAAACATATAAAGCATAAGAGTGCAAAATAACATGCCTGAAAAATGCTAATTCCTAAATGAAATAAACTGACTTCCAAGATCAATCCACTCCAAGACCCTCCATTAATCCTCCAAATCCACTCACAAAAATTCTCACAATAACTCTCTTAACTTTCCTCACAAACAACTCTCAACTTAAACAAGAATAACTCAAATAAAAATCAGTAGAATGCAAGTGAATAATGTGTTCAAATGAGGTATTCCTCTCCCCTATTTATATAGAAATATGAGACTTAGCTGTCTACAAACAAGCTATGTTGAATGGCACTTCTCAGCTCCTAATATCGCCTCAACAACTAAACTCAATGGATGGTAGAATTTTAAATTAATACCCATCAAAATAGAGTAGTAGATCAATTAAAATAGAGACATAAATAATGTGTTCCAAAGATGCAAGCTGAAAGATCAAATGGGTCGACTCATAATATGCCATCTTCTATTTGACTTGTTGTCCATTTTAGTTTTTCTTCCATCATTGGATAGAGCTTAAAAATTTAGACTTCTATTTGCAATATAGTTTTCATATTTTGGCACCACCTAAAACCTTATATCGTGCTTTTGGTGTTTGATGTTCTATGACCAAGTCAACGTTTAAATGCTCTTTCAAATATCTCTTATTACTTTTTACTGAGTCTCTTATATGTTGTGTTATGTTTGCAAGCTTTTTGATGCATATTGAATGATAGTTGTGCTGCCTTTAAAGCATGCTTTATTGTTGCATTGTCATTTATATGTATTGCGCACTATATTTCATATAGTATGTGCTTTATTACTTAAAACAACAACGCTTTATTTACAAACAAAACTTTGTTTAAACATATCACTTATCAATAATACACATATATATCCATACATACATACATACATACATACATACATACATATAATATATATATCCATCAACTCATACAATCATAAATATACATCATTCGGTATTTGGAATGCATATATCCATCTTAACATTTTATAATCAAAGTCATATGTATATACCTATATACATATATACGTATATATACATATATCAATATATTCAATATGCGTGCATATATGTATATATGCATATATCTCATATATAAATTTTCTTATACAATCAATAGCATATATTTACAAACTTATCAATATATATATATATATATATATCCATACGGTGTATATGTACATATATATATACATGTCCTATTATCAATTTGATACTTTTCATCCATGAGCATGTGTAGGTACGTCTAACTACGTATACTCGTGTACATATTAACTCATGTGTATGGGTGTATTGTCGACATGTACATGTATGTATATATATATATATCATCGATTGAATAAAGAACACATAAGAAAGAGTTCAAACATACATAGGAGACACAACAATTATCACAAACAAGAACATTCATAGTAGAATCATAATTCAAACATAAACTTGACACTAAGAGGGTGACTTGCCAATTTCCCAAATTACGACTCAACTGGACCAATCTATATGTGTGTGTGTGAAAAATTTCAGTTAGGCTTCGTTAAGGGTTTCCTGACCAATCACTTCTCCTAAGTGATACTTCCCCTCCCTTCCAAAGGCTTGATTCATGTATCTACATTCAACTTAAAGAACATTGCAATAGCAGTTATTCATTCATCAAAATGATCATTTGCATATATTCATTTCATAATAATAATACCAAACTAAATCAACATTCATTCTACTTATTCATTTTAACATAACATCAAATCAAATTAACTTTCATTCATCATTTTCCAAATAATACATACAAACAAAGTGCAAACACATGTTTTTCAATAAAAAATACAAGCACATTCATTTATTCAATATTTTAACCAATCATAGTAGTAGTAAATAGGTAAACACACAACAGGGTGTAACGTGCTCAGATTCCTTCAAAAATTACAAAGATGAATGTATCGATGCTATCTAACTTCCCACCAAACCATTTTGCCCCAAACATCGCAAATTTCAAAATTTTAACATTTCGCCAAATTGCCAATCGAAGTTGCAAAATGATTAAATCTCCCAAACTATTAATGCTTTGATTTTAAAACATTCACCATCAAATTCAGAATACAGTCTAAATTCTTCTTGCAAGAAGGAAGTTCATGAAATCTTACCAAAACTACGAAACAACTTTTTTTTGGTGACAGGATTATGTGTGGACCCAAATGCTCCTACATCAGACACACCGAGTAAGAAATTTGTGAGCTTGGGCTCACAAAGGTGGAAATAAGTGATAAAACCACCTTTCAAGACTGTGAAGAATCTCCAACGAACTCCATCACTAATAGCTGACCTCCTCCGCTAAAAAGCATGATCTCCGCCAAGTACTCTTCCTCTTCTCTCCATGCCCTCATCTAACATGTCTTTACTACAACTCTACCCTTGCAACCTCCATGCTAAAATTGTACCTTGATCTCACAGAGATTCCACTTCATATGCTGTAATCTATCATCACACCACTTTTCTTTGCACTTTTTGCTCTCAACCGTTCAGGACTCTGCTCACCTACCACAATGCTTTTGAGCTTCTCTCATGCTTCCAACTCTGTGTTTTCCAGCCCTCAACCGCTTAGGATTCCACACACCTACAATGGTACTTTTGAGCTCCTCAATCATGCTTCCACAATCCATAGGTTTTGTCATAAGCTGCCTCATGTTCAATTATTTGCTTATGCCCGTGAAACCTCTACTCACTTTCAGTAGAGGTTACTACCATTTTTGGGATAAATATGAAGGTTACTACCATTTTTGGGATATAAATGAGCAAGAATTAGAGTGTTACATCCCACATAGTTATGTATCTGAGAGTGAATCTTATGGATACTCTCCCCTTGACTATTTAAATAGTCATTCTATGTAAAAGAAATGATATTGAAATCCTTATGAATAAAATAAAAGATTATGTTTTTATCAAAACTTATGAATGAGGCCCTAAATGAAAATTCTTGTGTTATTATTTTCTCTTGTGAAATACTTTCTATGCATTTAGTAAACCGTGATAGGATCTAATTAAAGATGAAATTATAGGTATAACTTTACTTGAGACAATGGTTAGGAAAATAACTAATCCTAGAGGGAGTCAAGAGGTTGGACAAGGTCCAAATAATGTCGAAGCTAAATTAGACTATCTTCTAGCAATCATGGATGAAACTAATGCAAGGATAGGAAACCTTGAAGAAAAAGTGAGGGAAAATGAAAGAGAGGAAGAAGAATTCCTACACAACGAAGAAGATGAAGAAGTTCCAAACAACGAGGAAGGAGAGGATTCCTAAAACCATACTAAATCTAGTGATCAAGAAAGTGATAGGTCACAATCATATTTTGAGGGAACCAAAAGAAAGCGATTAGCAACTAATTTATCTAGGGATATGAGAAATATTACCCTCCTGAATTCAAAGGAAGCACTGGCAAAGAAGAAGTTAAGGCTTGGTTAATTCAAATGGAGGAGTAATTTGAAATAAGAAACTATTCAAGGGTCACTAAAGTTGTGCGGGGAGCCTTCCAATTAGTAGGAGAAGCCTCTAACTAGTGGATGAACAAGAAGATGAAACTTGGAATTAGTTCCTTAAAGCCGACCTAGAATGAGTTTGTTGATATTTTTTGAAATATTTGGCTACCCCAACTCTTCTTTGATCAAAAGTTCATTGGTTTCCAAAATATTAAGCAAGGAGATTCTTCAATGAATGAATACTAGGAGAAGTTCAATCATCTCTTAAAATATGTACCAATGTACCAAAAAGATGAGTGATTTCAAATCAAGAAGTTCATTATCAGTCTAAATGGCTTGAATAGGTGGAGAGGTGGATGTACACGGTCCAACCACTATGGACCTAGCATATGATAAGGCAATCAAGCAAGAGCAAAAGATCAAAACCATCTCAATCTACTAGGAGAATAAGAATCGAAAGAAGTTGGGTGGGCCTCGATTCAATCAAGCTCCCAAGAAGTTTAATGAGGGGTAGGAATTTCAAAAGAAAGGGGACAAGGGACCCACAATAATTGGAATGAGCCGATGAAGGATCGTCAAGGAAATAACTTCAATAACAACAATAGTGGTAACTATAACAAAGTTGGAGGGAATTGTGGTAATTCTGAAAGGTTGACAAAAAGGAGAGGACCAGTAAGAGGATGCTTTACATGTGGTAGGGATCATTTTTCTACTCAATTTACCAATAAGCCATCAAGTTCACAGCCACATGGTAATTCACTTCCTCTTCAACGGGCTACATTTCAACAAATAATCCATGCAGCAGTGGAAAATCGACAAGCTGAATACCAAATCACCCTAGTGGAAACTCCAAGTACTTTTTTTGGTATACCTATTTCCATGATTATTGATATTGGAGCTACTAAAGATTTTGTTTCACCTAGAGTAGCTAACCAAATTTCTAGGAAGGTTGGATTTATGGAAAAATATTGGGTTGTAGAATATGCAAACTAGGAAAGAGCAACAATGAATCAATGTTTATTTGAGGCAAGGGTTGAACTTCCAAGTTTCTCAATAGAAGTAAACTTGTACATAGCACCCTTAGGTTCTTATGATGTGATCTTAGGTATGAATTAGCTATGGAAGCATAAAGTTAAAGTAGTCATGCTAAAATAGTAGAATGCTTAGATGATCTAGGTAACCAAGTGTTTTTGCAAGAAACACCTAGAGAAGTGAAATTGTGACAAATTTCAACTGTGCAAATGCATAGGGAGAAAAAGAAAGGTTGTCAAATCTTCACAATTAAAGTGAATAAACTTGAAGAATTCAAGGAATTCACTGCTCAAGATGATGTCATGTATTGTGAACCTCAATATTCTCAAGAATTTGAAGAAGGAGAAGTGGAATTTGGAGAAATGGATACAAAGAAGTATCCCATCTTATAGAAATTTGTGGATGTCTTTCTAGAAGAACTACTTGTATTGCCTCCCAAGAGAGTATTTGATTTCTCCATTGACCTAGTACCATGGTCAAAACCTGTATCCAAAGTACCTTATAGGATGAATACAATGAAATTATTGGAGCTTAAGGAACTGTTGGAGGATTTATTGTCCAAAGGATTAATAAGACCCAATATTTCACCCTAGGGAGTGCCAATGCTCTTCATAAAGAAGAAGGATGGTACCCTGTGCTTATATATAGATTATCGAATGCTTAACAAAGATGTGATAAAGAATAAGTACCCATTGCCATGTATTGATGATATTTTTGATCAGATGTGAGGAGCGGCAGTGTTTTCAAAGATTGATATGTGATCTAGTTATCATCAACTAATGATCAAAGATGAAGATAGTTTCAAAACTGCTTTTAGAACTAGATACAAACATTATGAGTTCATAGTACTACCCTTTGGACTTACAAATGCACCTATAACATTCATGAACCTAATGAACAATGTATTTAGAGATTGCTTGGATAGGTTTGTATTAGTTTTATTAGACGATATCTTAATCTATTCCAAGAATGAGGAAGAGCATTGCAAACATTTAGAGATAGTTCTCCAATGGTTAAGAGAGCACAAGCTATATGGAGAACTCTCTAAGTGTACCTTCTTTCAAAAGCAAGTTTAGTACTTTGGTCACGTAATTTTGGCAAAAGGGATTGCAGTTGATCCAGCTAAGATAAAGGTGGTGCTTGAGTGGCTAGTGCCCAAGAGTGTACAAGAGATTAGAACTTTTATGGGTTTGGTTGGTTACTATAGGAAGTTTTTTTCAAACTTTTCTAGGATATATTTTCCTATTACTTCATTGCAAAGGAAAGGTAAGAATTTTGAGTGGTCGAAAAAATGTCAAGCAACATTTGACCTACTCAAGAAGAATTTGATGACCGCACCAATATTGAAGGTACTTGATCCAGAGGGTAACTTTATTGTCATCACAGATGCATCGGGTGAAGGATTAGGAGGAGTTTTGATGCAAGAAGGGTAAGTCATAGCTTACAAATATAGGAAATTGAAACCCTATGAACAAAATTATGCATCACATGATTTGGAGTTAACAACAATTGTCCATGCATTGTAGATGTGTAGAAATTATCTGATGGGAAAGCCTTTTGAACTAAAGGTTGATCATCACAGTGTGAAGTATCTATTTACCCAACCCAATCTAAATGCATGATAAAGGAGGTGGTTGGAGCTGATATCTAACTATGAATTTGACATTGACTACATTAAGGGAAAAGAGAATCGAGTTACAAATGCCCTAAGTTGTAGAAGGCATATCGCCTCAATGGTACCAATTCAAACCAAATTTAGGGGATAGGTTTTGCAAAAATCCATGGGTGATGAATTTTACAAGCATGCTAAGCAAGAACTCACGAATAATCCACAATATGCAAGGTATGAAATTTTTCACTTTGAACCAAATGGATTACTAAGGTTTAAAGGGAGAGTTTATGTACTTAATTCAGAGGAGTTAAGGAACTTGGTGTGGAAAGAAGTTCACAATACACCATAATCTGTACATCTTGTTATGGCAAATATATTGGCAGATGTGAAGCCATTATATTTTTTGAAGGGAATGAAGGGGGATGCTACAATATTTTTTGCTATATGTTTAGAGTTTCAAAGGGTAAAAGTAAAACATCATCACCCTACAGGTATTTTGTATTCGCATGATATTCCCTAAAGTAAATGCAAGTCATTAGCATGGAATTTGTGCAAGGTCTACCTATGTCAAGGAATAAGCACAATACCATTCTAGTGGTGGTGGGTAAGCTAACTAAGGTGGCACATTTTATTTTGGGGAATTTAACTAATGGAGCTCCTATCAAAGCTTGGAAATTTATACAAGAGGTGTTTAGATTGCATGGGATTCCTGAGAAGATCATTTCGGATAGGGATTCTTATGTAACATCTAGGTTTTGGAAAACCTTTTTCTCCTCACTTGGAACTCAGTTGAACATAAGTTCAATGTATCATCTGGAGACAAATGGATAAACTAAAAGGGTTAACCAAGTGCTAGAAGATCTACTAAGGATGTATTGTATGGATCAACAATACAAGTGGGAAGATTACGTACCATTGGTTGAGTTTGCATACAACAATTCTTATCATTCTACAATCAAGATGGCTCCATTTGAAGCATTGTATGGCAAAAAATACCGACCTCCTATAAGCTAGGATAAGCTAGAGGATAGGATAAGTCTTGGGAAATAGATTTTATCAAGAATGGAGGAGCAAGTAGGAATTATTAAGCAGAGGCTACAAAATCCAATGATAGGTAGAAAAGCTATACAAATTCTAAGTGGATACCTAGAAGTTTTGTAATAGGGGAAAAGGTGTTGTTGAGAGTTAAAACTCATAAGAGTTCCATCAATTTTGGAAAGTCATCCAAACTAGCTCCACACTATGTAGGTCCTTTCAAGGTTCTTGAGGAAGTAAACCCTATCACTTATCGAAATGTGTTTCCACCAGCTCTTGCTAGGATGCATAATGTGTTTCATGTCTCATACCTTAAAAATTATATACCAGGGGATAACCATGTTATTGATTGGAATGCTTTATAGGTACAAGACCTGGGAGTGGTAACAATCGAGCCTCTCAAGGTGCTCAAAACACATAAGATTCACTTACGTAGCAAAGAGGTTTTGCAATGCAAAGTCTAGTGGGACCAATATGCAAATGATTCTACCACTTGGGAAGACAATGTTGAGATTAAGAAAAAGTTTCCTCATGTCTTACATGCTTTTGAGAGTTATTGAAAAAAAATTATGATGTGTTTATGTATATATATTATGTCTATGATTTCTACTTAAAATCATCGAGGGTGATGATTCATAAGGGGGGGATATGTTACACCCTATGATGTTAATACTTATTTACTTCTACCTAGTTGGGTGAAAATGATTTAAATGAGTGTATTTATGCTTTATGTGTTTTTTAAATATGAAGAATAAATGTTGATTTAATTTTATGTTATGAGATGATTCTAATTGTGAAATATATAATGCAAATGGATATATTATTTTTGGCTGACTACTGTTGCAATGTACTAAGTTGGATGCAGGAATAGAATCAAGCCTCTGAAAGAGAGGGGAAGTATCACTTAGGAGAAGAAATTGGTCTGGTAACCTTTTAATAAGACCTAAACTAAGCTTTCACACACACACACACACACTTCTAGTTGGTCAAGTCGAGATAATAGCTTTAGGAATGGTAGGTTACCTTTAGTCTTGCTTGTGGTTTTATTTATGAGCGTTCTTGTCTTAGGGGATTAAAAGTGTCAAGTCTCTTTGTGATGATTGAGTTAAATGTGTTTATATTTAATTGAAGGGATATATACATAAAATGTATATATATGTATATATGTATGTGTCAATGATAAGTTCATACACACGAGTAAATACATGCATGAGTATACATAGATAGATGTATCTATGCATGCTCATGGATGGATTACCCATATGCATGGGAATATCGATCGGAAAAGCTGACATATATATACATAGATACACTTCATGTATATATGTTGATTAGTATGACTATGAATATATGTATTTAAATATCAAGGCATGGTATATATATATACACATATATATATAAACATATGAGTATGTATTGACGAAAAGGAAAAACCCATACTAGTATATTAATATATATATACATACGTATATATATGCATATATATATATGCATGCATCAATATGTGAAATATGAGAATACGTGTATGTGTATTCATATATCAAATAATGCATTTTATAAACTAGTAAGTTGAGATATATATATAAATACATATTACGTTATGTATATAAATATGTATGTTAATGGTATCAAATACTGTAGAAATATTATTAAGCACATAACTTATATTGAGTAGCATATACTATATAATACATAACATATATGTATAATGTGCAAAATATACATATATATGGCACTAGTATTAAAGGGAGTTGCACACCATTATGGGCAGTGCATTAATATTAACATTGTGGCTAGTATTTAAATGTTATGTGATATATAAATATTGGCAGTAAAGTGCATGAAACCAAAGGCAAGCCAATGTGTAAGTCAATATCTCAAGGACTAAGTACAAAATGCAAAGGCAAAGTGAATACTCACGCGTAAGAAACTTTGACCTGGTCATAAGCATCAATGACCAAAGGAATAGGGGGTTTGATGTTTTGGTGGCACCAATATATGAAAAGTATGAGCCAAATAGAAGTCTAAACTGTAATATGAATTCTGACTTTTGAAGCAAATTGAAATAAGAGAATTGGTCAAATGATAAGATAGTTGAATAGAGTCAACCTGTAGAAGGAAATTATCTTGCATTTCTGATTATCATTCTTGTTGTCCATTTGAAATAAGTGACTCATTCCTCATGATAAAATTTGGCTATGTATATGTTTACTGTGCAATGATTTAAGCTACAACCTTTTCTTTTTCTTGATGAGTCAAACCTTTTGGTTTGAGAAGTGTCATCTTCGATAGCTTGTTTCTAGCCTACAGTTACTCACTTTGTTGTATAAATAGAGGTGCTTTCTACCTCATTTGGGATGCATATCTACATTCTTTCTATTAATTTTTGAGTTGCTATTTTCTAATTTTCTGAGTTTGTGAGAGGTATTGAGAAAAAATTTTGAAGGGAAGAAGTGATAGTTGCTAAGTTGGAAGCTGATTTTGGGAGAAAGTTGAGCTAGGAATTCAGTTTGATCATTTGGAGCATTGCATAAATGGGCATGATGATTTCTACTCTTTATACTTTATATGTATTCGAAAATAATGTGTGACATTGTTTGTATTGTTTGGGAAATATTTCTAGTTGCTTATTCTAGGGAAAGGTTATTCTTTTCTTTTTGTGAAAGTGAAAGACTCTTGATAGTCTAGGGATCTTTATTGTTTGAGTTTATGTATTTATTCCATATTAAGGAATCAATGTTTATAGAGGGTTTAAATACTATATTAGGGATAGAGCTTATATAGTTGATGCTTAGCTTAAGTTGAGTCTTAGTGTTACTTTGATCTACTTAGAAGAAGTGTCTTAGTTAACATAGAGGTTATAGGTTATTCCTGGGGTTAAGGTTACTCCATGACGTAAGGAGATTGCCTATACATTTTTTATGAATGGTCAATACAAATTGAGCTAGGAAGGTGGGTGAAGTATATGATCTCCACTCTAAATTATGGGTGATGAATACTTTGGCCAAAATAATGTAAGTTACCATTGTTTACACTATCAGTCATTGTGATCCAGGTTTACATACCAGGAAAGGAATGTCATATGTGTAGGTTGTAGCCAATGTGTGACGGATCTAGATATGTAGGACACAACACCAAGCTCGGGAAAGGTCAATTTTTATTATGAGGTTACCAAACCAATCTCTTCATCGAAGGGTAGGGCCATCTTACCAGTTTGGTAGATGTGCAAGGGCTGTAGTTAGTCCAAGGTTGGCAGAAAGTGCTTGAGTGATGCTTTTCTTCATTAGTAGGTGACCAAGATTTGATGGAGGATACTTGAACCATCCGTACATCTATTTCTAGTAAGCTCAATTGGAGCCTTGTGTGTATTATGCATCCATTCCTATGGAAAGACTGTAAAAAGAGAAATGTTAACATGTTATAATATTGTACTATGTAATCAATTAATTGGGAAGTTGTAAATACTTTGATTTAATGCAATGGGAAATTTTGGAAAGATATTTATTTCAAATATGCATGCTATCTTTATATTTGAAAAGATAAATTTTATAGCTCATTTTGGTTAGATACTTAAACTATTTACTTGAGGTTAAAACATAGGAAAGTTACTGTGTAGAATAATGGGCATGTTACATAGATCTACTTTTGACCATAGCGCTCTGGTTTTGAACTGGGAGGAAAAAAGAGTTTGGCCTCTTCCCCTTTAGATATGAGATTATATAGAATCTTCACCCAGATTTCAAACATTTTATCAAGCTATGGTGGAATCTTCCATGCTAAGGGACTCCAATGTTTTGTGTGGCTCAAAAACTAAAAAGAATAGGGTTTAATGTTCAAAGGTGGAACAAAGTTATGTTTGGAAATATATTTCAGATAAGGAAAAATGTCCTCCTTGAGCTCAATTCCATTCAAGATATGATGAAAGTTGGTGCAATTGATGATGAAACATTAGCTAGAAAGAGGGAACTAAGGAATGAATGGTTTACTATTGCTATGAAAGAGGAGATATTCTAGAAACAAAAATCCAAAGTGTAGTGGCTTAATGAAGGTGATAGAAATTGGAAATTCTTCCATCAATTGACTCTTAAACATAGAAGAAGAAATAGGATGTGTTCTCTAGTAAGAGATAATGGGGATCTCCTCACCAAAGATGAAGATTTGGAAACTGAGGCCATCTCCTTCTTCAAAAATGATGGAAGAAATCAACACCCCTTCATGGTGATCTAGATTTGCTTTTGGAGGTTATCCCAAGGGTTATTCATCAAGAAGATCTTAAGTCTCAGGAGAGAATGGTTTCTATGCAAGAGGTTAAAATGGTTGTTTTCTCCTTTGGTTCCTATAAAGCCCCTAGCCTAGATGGCCTCCCCCTAGCCTAGATGGCCTCCCCCCAGCCTTTTTTCAAGACTTTTGGGAGGTCATTTACATCGTTCTTCATCTTGCTTCTAGAGACTTCTTCAAAGCTAGTATACTTCTTCATCAACTGAATTCTACTTACATTGTTCTTGTTCCTAAGAAGGAAGATGCCAATTTTATGTCTGAATATTTCCTTATTAGTCTTTTTAATACAATGTATAAAATATTTTCTAAGATCATGGTTAATAGGCTAAAGCCCCTGTTGGATAAATTGATCTTTAGAAATCAGAAAGGCTTTGTGGCGGGGAGACAGATTCTTGATGCAACTATTGTTTCCCATGAATTTATTCATTCCATGGAACATTCTAAGAATCCAGGTATGGTACTTAAATTGGACCTTTCAAAATCCTATGATAGGTTTTCTTAGAATATTTTACTTGCACAGTGCTAGAAACATTTGGAATTAGTGGAAAATTTCTAGAGATTAATCAAGTTTGTTTCTACCCCTAGTAATTTTGTTCTTCTTAATGTTGTCCCTACTAGTCAGTTCACCTATGGTAAGAGATTAAGATAAGGAGATCGCTTATCTCCTTACCTTTTTATAATTATTGCTAAAGTTTTGGGTTGGAATCTCCAAAAGAATCTTGATCGTGGTTGCCTACATGAGATTCGTGTTGCTTCTTCCTTGGCTCTGGCTTGTTACAAAAAAATAATTGATGACACCATTTTGTTGGGGGATACCTCTGTCGTGGAAGTAGAAAATTGGAAAGCTTTTCTTAACAATTATGTTGAATCTTCTAGCCAGTTCATAAACTATAACAAGAGTAAACTATATTTTTTTAATACCACTCAGCGAGTGAAAGACAAGATTCTAAAAATCCTTAGATGCCAAGAAGCTTGTTTTCCTAATGCTTATATGGGTCTCCCTCTCTACACTAAGAAACATCCTAACTCAGTATGGAATGGCATCATTGAGAGGATCCAAAGGAATCTCATTGGATGGAAAGGAAATTTGCTTAGTCAAGCATGTAAGCTCCAACTTTTGAAATATTCTCTTCAAAATGTTTTGGTATATTACTTATCCCTCTTTAAGATGCAAGCTTTCATCATGAGGAATATTATACAAATCCAAAAGACCTTCCTATGGACTAGGATGGAAGAGAGATCAATGATTTCCCTTGTCAGCTAGGAGAAAGTGTGCTCTCCAAAACAAATGAGGGGTTGGGGATTAGAAGATTAAAGGTGTTCAATAAGGCCTTGATAACTAAAATGGGTTGGTACATGATTCAAATAAAAAAAGACTGGTCTAGTATCCGTAGTGCCAAATATATGGGGAATGATCCCCCTAGTAGCTTGTTGTCCTCCCAAAGTCTTCCTAATGGATTTGCTTTTTGGAATAATATCCTTAAAATAAGAAACATTCTGCAACAAGGAGCTAGAAGGAAAGTGGGGAATGGGAGATCTATGTTTCCTGGTGTGGGGGAAAGGCCATGCTTTGTCTTCGATGACCTAATTATTTCCTCTAAAACAACACCTTACAAGGATTTATGGTACTACTCTCTATGCTTATGTTAACTAGTTTGAGGAGACTCCTAGATGGATAAACTTTGAACAGGATGTCCTATATCTAAGGTTAAGAAGAGGTAGCAACATGTTGCCTCATTTTGAGTTGTTCTCTACTCTTAGCTCACTATTGGGAGAATGTTGTTTGGCTATTCAAGGTGGTGTTGATGATTGGAGTTGGAGTGATAACCCCTCTTGAGCTTTCTCTATCAAATCTTCTTACAATAGATTGGATGAAGCTTCTTCTAATGATTTGAATTTCAATTGGAATTTGATCTGGAATGCCAAATTAATCCCAAAAGTCAACTATTTTTGGTGGGTTGGGTAAAAGTACAAAGTTGTGTCACACTTTTTAAAGGAAATGGCCAACATTGATCCAACTTTTAAACTTGAATCACTAAAAAATGACATATATGTTTTGAATTTTGAAATGATGTAAACTAATAAAATATTTATTTTTTAGTATATTTTATGCTTATATTTAAATATATATATATAAATATTTTAATATATTTTTTTAAGAAATTGACACTATAATTTAGTTGCTAAAAAAATGTTGAAAAATGAAGTTACATGAGACGTAAATCTTTATATAGTAATTTTTTTTCCTTCAAAATTTGTATGTGTATTTATAACTCCAAACTTTAGTGCATGGATATATTTTTTTCCAATTTTGATAAATATATATTTTTAAATAAATATTAAAATTTGTGTATTAAAACATAGTTGTTTCCATTTGACGTCAAATTTCACATTATCTATTTATCTAAAATGAAAAAAAAATACCATCTTGATATAGATTCTTTTATCTAGTGCATCATATTTTTTTCAATTTTTTAATAAGTTTTACTATTTTTTCTTGACATGGTAATCAACTTAATATTTGTGCTCATAACCTACTTTTAGTAGAAATAAAAAAGAAAATATAAATAATAATTAAATTATTAAAATATATATTTTTGAAAACTACACTTATGGATCTACAAAAGGATATTTTTATATTTTAAAAAAGATGTTACATCAGTAGAAGTTGTTGAAACATCAATTCTTTCAAATAATTCTAATTTTTTGGTAAATTGGCCTCAAAGTGGTGTTATATATGCATTTAGCCAACAATTTTAGTTGGAAAAGTTGTGGACATATCTAACTTAGCTAGAATGAATCTTACAAGATAATATGTTTGACCAAAATTGATTTTTAGTTAGAAATACTTAAATTCACTTGTGTTGATAAGTGTGTTGAAAGTGTGACACAACTTTATACTTTTACCTAGCTGTGATGCATGGGAGAATCCTCACTATTGATGTCCTCAATAAGAAAGGATTTCAATTTATCAATAGGTGTTCTCTCTATTTTTCTGCTAAGGAATCAATTTGTCATTTGCTTATCCATTTTCCTTTTGCTAAGGAAGTATGGTATTTGGCCCTTCAAAATATTTTATCTGATTGGGTGTTTTCGAGTAATCTAAAAGACCTTGTGATCTAATGGATCTCTGATCCTTTTTTGCATCCTATCAATAAGGAATTATGGTCACAGGTCCCCCCTCAGTTTCTTGGCACCTGTGGAAAGAGAGGAACAATAGAATTTTTAGGGAAAATCAAAGGAGCTGTGGAGAGGCTTTTTGTTGCAAAAAACAACAAATCATGGAAAGCTTGAACTTTCAAGTCTTTGGTTTCTAAAAAAATATTCCAAATTATAAAGACATCAGAGTCAAGCAGCTTTGGGGTCTAAACCATGATTTTCAGTCACGAGGTTGTCCCCTAGTCTAGGGGTTGGGCTTATCTTCTCCCACCCCTTTTTGAATTTGAATTCAAATTGTCCAACTCAGGTGGTGATGTGTAACAAAAGTGACGAAAAGGTGGCAAAAAAAGTTGATTTCCTAATGTCAACTTGCTTATGTTTTTTAACCATATGCTTTTATATGGTTTGTGTTACACCCCAATTGTGTAATTACTATTTACTATTACTATGTAGGGTAAAATGTGAATGTAATGTGAATTTAGTGGATGAATAAATTATGTGTGCATTTTGTTATCACTGCATTATGAATGAATGCCATCTCATTTAACGTTATATGAAGGAATGCATTTATGTGAATGTATGAATATTGTGTTGATATTCTAACTTTGGAGATGTAATGTGTGTATTGTATATTTTGTGAACAATTGACTGTCGTGTACATGTGTTAGTGTTTGCAGGAACATGTTTAATTCCTCTAGGCGGACGGGAAGTATCACTCAGGAGAAGGTCTTGGTCGAGTAACTAGTAAAGTAACCTATTTGAGCTTACACACACCACAATAGAATAATTGAGTCGGGCTATTATGTGGGAAGTTGGTAAGTCATCCTTAGTTGTTATGTCTGATGTAGTAAAAATCTAATTTACTATTGTGTGCATTATTTAGTGATGATTACTTGATGAGCTTATTATTTCCTTCTTGTTAACATGCTTGAATTGATAAATTAGTATACGAGGTATGTGTATGCGTACGCACATGCATGGCGATGATAGACTATATGCACCAAGGAACACGTACATGAGGGTACATAGGTAGACATACCTATGCACACTCATGCATGAGTTGCTTAAGCACATGGAACTATCCAATGGAACCAATGACATGCATATGTATACGTATAAACATATCGAGCTCGTAGTTTATTATCAAACACCATGGTAATTGTGTATGATTTTGGTGTGTGAATCGAATGTGTATATTTATATGTATATATATAATGTAAATAAATATATCCATATGTATATGTGTATCCATAAATGCGTATGGTAGCAAATGGATATTCCTATGCAATTGTATCGATACATGTATACATACGCATACATGTACATAGAAGCATATATGTAATATATATACATATATAAGTATACACAACCATATGTTAATATAACAATGTGATTGCTATATTGACGTACACTTTTGTATATCAATTATATATACATGCTTATTGTCTTATGATAAATAGGAATATATATATATATATATATATATGTGTGTGTGGTATAAATATCTAAACATGATTTACTTTGAAATCGACTATTTCAAATAATGAATATCAGCCAATTATTATGCTTTATATATATGAATTAGAATTTGATTTAAACTTCTTATCATGGCAATTAAACCTTGAGATAATATCAATTATTCTTCCTGAGCCATTGTTATGTTCTTGCTATCAACGTTTAAGAGAGTCTAAATCTGCAAAACTCTGCAATCATAAATCAATAGTGAGAAGGAAGTCAACTCCTTTACGTTTCATGAACTTGGTTAACAATATCACCATGGTCTTTTGTAACAAATCAAACAACTGTTAAAACACATTGAAAAATCGATGACTTTGTCTAATCAATTAAGTATTTGGGTCGATACTCAACATAGACTAAGTCGATGCTATTATGGGAGGAAAGCTTTTGTTATTAAATGTTTCTCTTGAGAGTAAAATTGTGCCACCTTTGTATTTTGTTCTTCATAGAAGCTTGCTTATTTTTGACAATCAAATTCTATCACATGGGGAGTTGATTTATTCTCCAATTGTTGTCAATAAGAGGGTCGATCTATAGGTATTCAAGTTGAGTCTTTACTTACTTCTTCGCCACCTTTCAAAGGTATGTTAGTGGTGTTGCTATGCATGCTTGTTGTTGTCAATATCATGCCTAACTATAGGCAATGAAGTTACTTGCTTGCTATATAAATAGCAGCAACAATTTATTTTTTTGGGATGCCTCATTTTTACTCTTTGATGCGTTATTTCTTGTGCAATAATTTTGCATTTTAGTGTTCTATTCTATCTACAATATTCTATCCAAATAGTGAGAGGGAGTCTTGAGAATTAAGAGAGTTTTAGTTATCTTTTGAGAAGAAGCAATTACCAAATTGAGAGATAAGAAGTTGTGAGACTTTGTTGGAGAGAGTTGTTATTCTAAAGGTGTTGTGACTACAACTAATGGAATTGGGGAAGCTATTAAACAGGAATGGGGATATTCTACTTTTGATTATTCTATTCTTTTATACGTGTTGTCTTGATTGATTGAGTTGGTCATGTTGATACTAGTATGTAGAAGTAATGTTTACTTTGAAAGAAAACTAGAAACTATTAGCTTTATTTGTATATTGTTTGTATGTACTCCGTGATAGGAGAGACTGTTTGTCTTGGGTATTATTACACTAGACATGAGTAGTCAAGGGTAAGAGGTTATTTTTATCATAATTATTATTATTATAATAGTTATGATTAAACGTAGAAAAGCTTAGGGTATGATCAATACTAGATAGTAATTTATGCTAGATGGCTAGTAGGTTACTCCTAGAAATGTTGTCCAGTGAAGGGAGGGAACTTGTAGTTTGCTTATTGAGTTGTGTTACCTTAGGTTGTGTTTGAAAGATAGGTTATCCTGTGGAATAGCTTGCCCATGGAGAGGAATTTCCTAGGCATAGATATAATGGCCTTAAGTCAAAATGAGCTTGCTATAGTGTAAGTGAATGGTAGACCTTCACTTGAAGTACCGAGTGAGAAAACATTGGCCAAATTAGTGTGAATTTTTGAGACTCCATTATAGACAGTGAGATAGCTGAGACTAAATTGCCAGTTCATCATGTCTACTTAAATGCATGAGGGGTACCTAGTGCAGATTATAAATCCTAGTCATGTAGGGCACTACACTAAGCTGAAAAGTGGTATGTCATATGGGGTTTCCCAACCAATACCTTCATCCAAGGGTAGGTCCATCTATCATTGATAGATGTGAGAGGGATTGCATATGAGTCCATGATTGGCGAAAATCACTTGAGTGATGTTTTTCCTCCTCAATAGGTGACAAAGGACCAAGGTTTTGAAAGGCGGATTCCTATGCCATCTATATCTTATGTCATGAAGCTCGTAGGAGCTATGCATGTAGTTTTGTACTTTCATGGAATATTGTACTTTGTGAATTATTGTAATGGAATGGAAATCCTTGTTGTATGTTGTATATCATCTTTGTTCATATATTCTCAATAAAAGAAAGGAAATTTTTTTATTGCAATGGCATGTTACATAGTTTTATTTACTTACACAATAAAAACTTAGGAAATTTACTTCAATGAAAGTATGGCTTATTTCATGTGATATCAAAGCTACCAGGTTTAGCTCTAGAACCTGTGAGCTCATCATTCTTTCCATCCAATGTTATCTAATGTTGTGAATTTGTGTTCCATGATGGTGCATCTCATATTAATAGCTCGAAAGTCAATAATCAGAAATGAATGCTACCCCAAGGCCAAGAAAGAAAGTGAAGCCATTGTTAGAACCATAGAGGCAACCAACTATGACAATTTTGTTTGGTTGAGTGACACCGAGACATTTAGTTGCGCACTTTCTCGGATCAGTGATGTGAAGAGGAATATGAAGATGGAGGCTATGTACAACAATCTACCTTCCATTTCACCAGAAAAATTTGAGTCATTATCACTTTCCAAGGATATGCCCTCGGAGGGAAGCATCAATCCAACATTCATCTTTAGGGACCCTTGAGTTCATCCATTAGCTGAAGTAATAGTAATTTCCTCAAGTAATGAGTCTGAGGGATATGTACCTCTAGATCAACCAGATGAGAAATGCTCTCATGAACAAATGTCTATGAGAAAGGTAGACTACATTATTGATGAACACCATATTGGCACTAAACCTCATAACTATGTATCAGATAATAAATCTAAAGGCTACTATCCATTTTGGGATAGGTATGAACAAATGAGAGATGAACAACAATCTCAGTCGGTAGGATATACTCCATTAAGTTATGTGTCAGAGAGTGAATTCGAGGGATACTCTCCACTCAACTATTTGAATAGTTGCTCCATGTAATCAAAGGATATTGAAATCCTTGTGAAATGAATAAAATTATTTGTTTATCAAAATCATATGCTTAATATTATGTGGAATTCTTTATGTATGAATTCCATTTCTAATGCTTCCATAAGATAGTTGATAACATAATTTAGTCTAACATAGATAAAAACATTCAGGAAAAACCCGATCTTGTGAAGATGGTGAGGACATGAACCAATCCTGGCAGTAGCCAAGAAGTTGGGAAAGCACCAATAGGAATTGAGGCTAGGCTTGACCAAATATTGACAAGGTTCGACAACCTTGAACAAGAAAGGATAAGAGCTAGGGTTGAGGAAGAGGTTCCTGCTAATAGGAATGAAGGTGAAAAATCTTCTCATGGACATAATGAAAACCATGATCACGAAATAGAAAGATCACCAACCCAATCCGAGGAAAGAAATAAGAAGTGCATGGCATTCAAAATTTCTAAGGATCTAAAGAAGATTGTTCCACCCAAGTTTGAGGGAAGTGCCAATGGGAATGAAGTTGAGGTGTGGCTTGTTTAAATGAAGTATTTTGAAATACAAAATTACACCGATACTACTAAAGTCGCTTGGGGTGCATACTAGTTAGCTGGAGAAGCTTCAACTTGGTGGATGAACAAAAAGCTGGAACTCAACATCAACTCAGGGAAACTGGCATGGGGGGAATTTGTTGAGATTTTTTGCAAGCAATGGTTACCCCAATTATGCTATGACCGAAAACTCACAGATTTCCAAAGTTTGAGACAAGGAAATATGCCAGTCAATGAATATTGGGAGAATTTTACCCAACTTCTGCATTATGTTCCTATATATCATAGGGATGAGCACTTTTGCATTAGAAAATTTATAATGGGACTTAACAACTAGATCAGAGGAGAAGTAATATGCATGGTCCAATAACTATGGATCTTGTATATGAGAAGGAAATTAAGCAGAAGCAGAAGCTTAGAGCTACCTCTAGTAGGAAAGAGAATAGAGATCGTAGGAAGGATGTGGAGGTTCCTAACAAGCCAACTCCAAAGAAGGTGGAGGTTGCACAAAATGTATCTAAGCAAGGGGAAAAAGGAAACTGCAATAGTGGTAAAGAGTCAAGAAGGGAGCGAAAGAGGAATGGTTCAAATACCAATAATGCTGGTAGAAACTCAAGTGGATTTGGAGAACCCACGAAGTGGAAGGTACCTTTTACAGGATGTTATACTTGGGGAGACCATTTTGCTAGAGATTGTCCCAGTAAGCCTTTCGGCAGCTCACTACCAACACAGCAGGAAATGTTCCAACAAAGGATACATGCAGCGGTGGATGATCACCAAGCAGAGTATTAGGAAACTCCCATTGAAACTCCAAGTATTTTGTTTGGTTTACCCATTTCAGTTCTTATTGATACGGGTGCAACTAAGAATTTCATTTCACCTAGAGTAACTAAACAATTATCTAGAAAGGCTAGAAACATGGCAATGTCTTGGGATGTAGAGTATGCAAACCAAATAAGAGAAAAGGTGTAATAATCTTTGTTTGAGGTTAGGATGGAGCTACCTTGTTTCTTTATTGAAGTAAACCTTTATGTCACACCTTTAGGATCCTATGATGTTATCCTAGGTATGAATTGGTTGTGGAGACATAGGGCTAAGGTGGATTTCCATGCGAAAACTATTGAATGCCTAGATGATCTTGGTAACCAAGTAAAATTCCAAGGGATACCAAGAGAGGTGAAGATTCATCAAATCTCGGCAATGCAACTAGTAAGGGCTAAGAAGAAAGAGTGTAAAATCTTTGGCATTAAGCTTGAAGAACTTGAAGAAAATTTTGATGACTTGGATCCCCAGAGTTTCCAAGAGATGGAAGACGATGAGTTAGATGACATTGGAATGTCAAACATGGAAAGATATCTTATATTGAGAATTTTTTTGAATTTGTTTCTAGATGAGTTACTTGGATTACCACCAAAGAGGATATTTGATTTCTCTATAGATATCATTCTAGGGTCTGAACCTATTTCCAAGGTGGCCTACAGGATGATGACAACTGAGATGATGGAGCTTAAGGCACAGTTGGATGAACTATTTTCAAAAGGGTGGATAAGACCAAGTGTTTCACCTTGGGGAGTGTTGATCATTTTTGTGAAAAAAGATGATACTTTATGTTTGTGCATTGATTATTGTATGCTTAACAAAGCCACAATGTAGAATAAGTATCTTTTTCCATGCATTGATGATCTTTCTAATCCAATGAGAGGAGTCACCATATTTTCAAAGATAGATTTGAGATTTGGATATAACTAGTTAAGAATTAAAGATGAAGATATCTTTAAAACTACATTTAAAACCAGATATGGACATTATGAGTTCACATTTTTACCTTTTGGGTTGACAAATGCACCTGTCACATTCATGAATCTAATGAATAGTGTGTTTAGAGACTACCTAGATAAATTTGTCTTGGTGTTTCTAGACAACATCCCGATTTATTCCAAGGATGAGGAAGATCATTATAGACATTTAGAGATAGTTTTGCAATGTTTAAGAGAGCACAAGTTGTATGGTAATCTAAGTGTACTTTCTTCCAAAGGAGAGTGCATTATCTAGGGCATGTAATCTCAGCGGAAGAAATCTCCGTAGATCCCTCTAAGATCAAGGCAGTACTTGAGTGGCCTATACCCAAGAATGTGTCTGAGGTTAGAAGTTTTATGGGTCTAACCGGGTATTATAGAAATTTTATTGTGAACTTTTCCAAGATTGCTTTTCCTTATTACTTCTTTGTAGAGAAAAGGGAAGAAATTTGAGTGGATTGAGAAGTGTTGAAGCCTTTGATCTACTTAAAGAGAAGTTGACCACTGTGCCAATCTTGAAAGTACCAAATCCTAAGGGTAACTTTGTGGCTATCACAAATGCATGTGAGGAAGGTTTAGGAGGAGTGTTAATGCAAGATGGTCAAGTGATTGCTTACGAATCAAGAAAGTTGAAACCTTATGAGAAAAATTATGCATCACATGATTTAGAGTTTGATCTTATGTTAGAAGTTTACAAAATAATTTGCACTTAACTCCTAATTACAAATTTTTCCTGATCCAACAGAATTGTGTGGTTACGAATCTTAACCGTTGAAATTGTGGAAACTAGCATTCACTTGTTCTTTATCCAAATCAATGAAACATAAACTAATCACTTAAGTTTTGTAATTAGAAAAACTCAATGAATCAAAATACTGATGAGAATGATAAACAAAAGAGAAGAATAGAGAGATCACGCTTGATAACAAAATTCGCTCAATTTGAGCTATGTCTCTAGGTCTGCTTCTCAATGTTGGACCACTTTATTAATGACACCAAGCTTTAACATGACTTTTTACAGCATCCAACCTTCAAAATCCTACACAAAATTCCTCACAATCTCTCTCACTATTACAATTTTTGGTGTATAATATCACCTTGTAATTCTTCTCCTCCAAAATTTCCACCTTCCTTCACAAAGCATAAAAAACTCTATTATGCATCTTCACATCACCTCATTACCTTTCCAAGCACCTACACCCCCTTTTTATACATAAACTAAGCCTAATAAGGCTTTAACCATCATAATTACAAAAATACAATATAAAACCCCTTTTACATCAAAACTAATTCATCCATAACCCCCCCTTTTGGCTCCATTCATTTGTTGGAGGTTATTTTCTACTATATTAGGGGTTTGGTTAAGGTTTCGAGCTTTAAATAGTCTTTAAATAAGACAATGCCAAACAATATGTTCAAACCATTGAACGGTGCAACGGTAGCTTAGCCCTTTTAGAAGGCGTGTGGTCAGAGGTTCCAACCTCCACTGCTTGTCTCTTATAAATCCATTTTAAACTTTTAAAATATCAAAACAAACCCACATCCTCTACATGTCAAAGAATACTCACGCGGTGTAATAGTGAGGCAGGTCTAGTTTGTTAGGTGGAGGTCACGAGTTTGACCCCCCACCTATTATTTTTAGCAAACGGAATGACGACCGCACCCGAAGGAAGGAGATGTTGCCACGTGTCGCTCACAGACGCTACCACATGTCACAGTATGATTCACTACCAAAGACATGTGGACTGCTGACCAGATTGCCATGTATGTTGATTGTACCTACCAATTGTGCGTACGGACTGCTGACTAGACTACCACGTCACGTGCCACATCACTATACGAACTAACATGTGGCACGTTCTGAGTGGTCCACATCACCATCTATATGGTACTATCTACTTAGTCAGCTTGCTGATGCCATGTTGATGTCATCACCTATACCATCTGGTCAACTGAGTCAACTAAGAACTTTGATTGACCATATCTCACATGTACGAGCTTCGTTTTTGACAAAACGAACATCGTTGGGTTCGTCTCATCGAGCTCTTCGATTTGATGTTGTTTTCGTTGAGTTCTGATATGATCATTTTTTTTGCCTTCCTAATGACCTCAGGTACTAGTTTTGACCAAACCTTTGATTGAGCATAACTCACACATACAATCTCCTTTTGACATGATTCAAGTTGCGTAGGGATCATGTCGGCGATCTCTTCAATCTGAGACCACTTTTGGTGGATTTTGAAACTATGAAATTTTTTAAGTTTCTGGATCCTCCTAGATCAGAGTTAGTAGTTGCAGTTCACACATTACAGATGTGGAGGCACTACTTGTTAGGAAAACCCTTTGAATTGAAAACTGACCATAATGGGTTAAAGTACATTTTTACTCAACCTAATCTAAATGCTAGGTAGAGAAGATGGTTGGAGTTAATAGCTGACTGTGATTTCAACATCAGTTATATTAAAGGGAAATAAAATTGGGTTGTTGACACCTTGAGTCGAAGTCGTCATATTGCTTCAATGGTAATGATTCAAACCGACTTTAAGGGACAAGTGTTGCAAAAGTGCAAAGAGGATGAGTACTACTTGTAAGTCAAGTAGGCACTCACTAACAATCCACAAAATTCTAGGTATGAGGGTTTTCATTTTGAACATAATGAATTACTTAGATATAAGGGTAGGATGTATGTTCCTGACGTATTGGAATTAAGGAACATATTTGAATTAAGGAACCTGGTATGGAAAGAAGTACATGAAGCACCGTACTCTGGACACATTGGAGTGACCAAAATGATGGTGGATGTGCAACCGTTATATTTCTAGAAAGGGATGAAAGGA
>VDFB02362916.1:0-11451 GCA_007258455.2 Sequoia sempervirens | reverse complement strand
TCTTATGATTCCAAGTTAATCAAACTATGTTTCCTCTATGACTTCATGTAGGAAAGGCCATTTTTGATGAGCCCCTGACACATTGGTCAATCATTTAGGTTTTGTCAACTAAAGTTAATCATCATTCATAATAAAATTATTCATGGTTATATTCAGTCTAACTATGATGTCTCTTTGCATGCTACTTAGGCAAGGGCATCACTAATGAGCCCCCGAGGCACTAGGAAAATTCCTTAGGGTTTTTCAAGTCAATCATTGCACATAACATAATAAACTAGACACTTTGATTAGACACAAATAGTCATCTAAGTCTCAATCAAATCATGAATCAACATATTAGCTATCCAGCTAGTCTTCAATCCAAATTGATCAATTTCTTATCATCAAATCAATGGTCTTATACAAGAGATGGAATTATCAAATCCATACTCAATTTATTATATAATTTACCTCATTTCCTGAATCTAGACCTAGTCCTATCATTTTTCTTATATAGGATGTATCCTTCTTGAAATAGGACATAATCTTTTGTCTACACTATCATAAGCCTTATACAAGAGGATGCATGACTGAAACTAGAATTGACATCTTATACAACAACATGCTTTCATTCCTAAAACTAGGAATTATGTATGTGCAGGATCATGATGGGCCAAAAAGTGGCAATATTATGGGTATTTGTAGGGTATGTGCCTGACGACTTTTTTTTTACCCAAAATTGATGAAACAAAAAGGGTTTTAAGAGGAGATTCTCAGCTTTCCACCAATATAAATTATGTTTTAATTTGAATTTAATAAATTATTATTATTCATTTTTTATTAAAATTACGACTGAAGTCCAAATCGATAGGCTGATTGAAAAAAATCTATAACTTTCAAACGGTATCACAGTTTTTGAATCCGAAACATGCGTCACATTCTATAGGATTACAAAAATAAAAATTAAATTTCATGAAGTTTCGACCAAGTTAAGGTGGCCAGACATACAAGTTTTTATATTTTTTAAAAGTTGTAATAAAAAATTCATAATTAATTATTTACTAGGAAAAAAATTACAAAAAAAATGCATCACATCCAGACATGAGTCCTCTACTTATATATAAAATATTATAAAAAAATATTATCATTTTAATATGGTTAGGGTGGTCAAATAGACACCTACTTTTCTATTTTTTCCCTAAATTTAAGTACTAATGCATTGAAATTTCAAATTTTCACCAAATAGATTTTATTTATTTATAATAAACCTAGTAGTTTAGAAACTACATTCAATTTTCTATAGATTATATTCTTACATATTTTTGAAATAATATAGATAACTTATTCAAATTTTTATGTCAAGTTGCCTAACATTGATTTTTCTGAATTTTTTGCCACTTAAGGGCATGTTTTTCCCATGATGATCCTACACATACCCAATTGTCAATCAATCAAAAAAACAATCACTCAAATATCATCAATCCTATCAACAAACAATCACTAGAAAACGATATAAATGGTCATTGACTATGTTGGTCTAGTTAGTCTTATTTTTTTATTGATTTGTCTTTGGTCATGTTACTAGCCACCTCAAGGATGTCCCAAGAAGGGTTTGGAGGAGCGATGATGTCTCATGATTTGCTTTCTCTTTGATTGTTGTTTACAGTTTTTCTTGACAAAAGTATTGGGGGAGCTTGGATCCTAGTATGCATTATGGCACTCCTTATCTGTTAAGTGTCTCTTTTATTTTTGCAAAGGGATAACATTACACACCTTGGTCTATGCCATACCATGGTGTTTATTGTCCATTTTCTATAATTTATTGCCTAATTATGATAATTGTGCAAGCCTAGAATCTCTCAAGAAAATATCAATTCCTCTTCCTTTTGACTAACTCCATGCTAACATCCATTTGCTCTTGCTAACATTTCATTTCATCAATCCTTTCATTACCCACTATCAAATTTTCTTATTGGAATAATTTTTCAAATTTTGTGAAACTCTTTTAAAATTATTAAAATATTTTGATGGGGCATAGGTTTATCCTATCTTCATCATGACACACCGGGTCATATTTCGAGTTGCATTTATTTGTTCTATGATCCAATGTTCGGATGATTTCACATTATATCAAAGAGGGGAAAATGTAGACACTGAAATATGTCCTAAGCTTGTGAAAACTATTTTTTTACATTGATTTCCCTTCTTCCCCACATAATTGAGTTATTTTAATTATTTAATTAATTCATTTTCTCTTTTATTCTTCTTTTGATTAATTAAATAAATTATATTTAATTAATTGTGTCACTAGTTAATCCTTTTCCCATATAACTTAATAATTATTTTAATTATTCAATTATTCATTAGCCTCTTCTTCTACAATTAAATAAATTTTAATTATTTAATTCCCAGCTTTTCCTTCCACTAATAAATAATTATTTTAATTATTTACTAATTTTCCCTTTTCCTCTACTTTTAAATTATATTGCTATTTAATTTAAAAGTCGACCTTTTTCCTTTCTTCTATAATCTTTATTTGTTAATGATAGGGGTATCTAGGTAACCCATCTCAGTTTCCAATGGGGTAATTTGAGGCGAGACTAGTCTCCTATGGGGGAACCTAACAACTCACAAGCCAATACCAACCAATCAATCTTGGCCTCTCATTCAAATTTGGTTTTCTATAAAAGATACTTATCCCTTTTATTTTAGATGTAATTCTAGACAATAACAACCACTATCTTTTATATTTTTCTATTATTATCACTAGGCTTATTCTTGCATACTCCAAATCTGAGGACAAGCAAGCATATAAAGAAAAATAGAGAAGAGCAATGAAGGTGATTCAACCATGCCATAGGAATTATGGTAATATTGCTTCATTATTTTATGTTTCTAAGTTTATTTGTGCTTCATTATTGGACTAGGGTCTTTAGGTTTTGATTTTTATGTATTTGGTGGTTGGTAGTATTGATCCATGCCTTTTCCCATGATTTTACCCTATTCTATAGATATAAAAGCATTAAATCAGGGAAGATACAATCCTTTTTTTATGACAAAAATTTGATAAATATTTTGACCTCAATGGGTGCTTCTTAGGGTTGATTAAATATTTTGTAATTATGCAAACTATGCCTTTTTATATATTTTCACAAACCAACAATGAAAAGAATATTACACTTTGTTCTTGAATATTTATTTTTAAATTATTCTTCTTTATTATAAACTATTCCTTTATTTAATGCTCCTAATGAGTAATATTGATAAATGGTCCAAAATCATGCATTCCTATGCTCTTCAACAACATAAATAATTTCTTCTCTTAAAAAAGTTTAATTTTTTGCTACTTCATTATCATTAAAAAAATTCATTTGGTGCATTGCCTTAGTATATTCTTTTTTTAGAATTGTTTTCTTGTCTTCCCTTCCTCCCACATGCTCAAATTTAGAAAATATATAACATCATGATTCAACTTCTAAATTATTGGAGGTCATCTTGTAAATTATGTCCCACATTTTCAAGGTTTCCTATTTTTGGTGTATGTTTAGAGGAATTTTTCTTTTCAATAGTAACCATAGTCACGATATGTGGAGGATCATCATGGAAAAAACAAGTCCTTAAATGACGAAAAATTTAGAAAAAATAGAGTTAGGCAACTTGACGTAAAAAAATGAATAAGTTATCTATATTATTTAAAAAATTATGTAAGAATAGAATATGTAGAAAAATGAATATAGTTTCTAAACTACTAGGTTTTTTTTTTTTTAATTCTATTTGGTAAAATTTGAAATTTCAATGCAGTAGTACTTAAATTTTGGAAAAAAAAAGAACTTTAAAAAAAGAAGAAGTGGGTGTCTGTTTAACCACCACAACCACAATAAAATGATAAAAAAAATTATAAGATTTTAAATATAAGTAGAGGACTCATGTCCCGATGTGATGCATATTTTTTTGTAATTTTTTTCCAAGTAAATAATTAATTATGGTTTTTTTATTACAACTTTTAAAAAATATAAAAACTCATATGTCTGACCACCTTAACTTGGTCAAAACTTCATGAAATTCAATTTTTTTTTTAATCCTATAGTATGCAAAACATAGAATGTGACACATGTTTCAGATTCAAAAAATATGATACCATTTGAAAGCTATATATGTTTTTCAATTAGCCTATCAATTAGGACTTTAGTGGTAATTCAAATAGAAAATGAATAATAATTATTTATTAAATTCAAAGTAAAGCATAATTTATATTGTTGGAAAGCTAAGAATCTCCTTTAAAAACCCTTTTTCATTTCATCAATTTTGGGTAAAAAAAAGTCATCAACCACATACCCTATATATACCCATCATATTGTCACTTTTTGGCCCATCATGATCCTGCACATATCCGTCAATAAAATAAATAAACAACCGTGAAATAAGAAAAACCTTCTAAAATTGAATAATACCACCACTTGCAATCATACATTAATATTATAATACCATATCATAAAAAATATCAAATATACATAATAATCCATGACACTATAATAATCACCGTCACTACACTTATACTCAACTCCTATTGAACCAAGAATCCTTGCATCATACACATAGCAGCCATGTCCTCAAACTAGAAGATAAATTGTGTACCTATCTTAATCAAAGAAAAAACTCTATAAATGATAATTATCCTATGTTATAAAGTAGAATATATTATACCCTATTGTAGTATAACATTGGTATCATGAAACATGCACCCCTACAATATTTTTTCTATAAATTGACTAAAATCCTCACATAAACACACCCCAACTTTTACGATCCTAAGAGAACTAAAATAAGTGCAACTCTCCCTTTTCTTGCTAAAGGGAAAAATACATGATCCAATATGTAATACAATACAAATTATTTCTATTTCCTATTCAAAATATAAAATTTGATTCTATATTCTATAATTGTCATCTATTAACCATTCCAAAACATGCTAGTTTTAGGAACAAAATTCTTTAAAAAAAAATTGATAACAAAACCTATACAAAATGTAGTACTTGAAGAGATATTTTTTATTCCCACGAGAAGTCAAAAATTCAATACCATCTATTAAAGCTATGCCCCTAAAAAGCTACTCCTATATTATAGATAGAAATAAAAAAAACTAGTGGCTATGCATTAGCTAGTGGGTGGTACTACTAGTGTTAGTGGTGGATAGCTAGTAACGTCTAGGTGGTGATAGTATGGAGCCATGTTTATACTTTTTGGTGAATATGGAACAATGGGGTGGTGCATTGATAATATGGCCCTACTATAGTCCTAGCATGCTAGGCATTACAACCTATTGGGTAGCATCATATCTAGGGGCTTTAGCCAAAAAAATCTATTATATATATTTAATAGTTTAAACCTCTTTTTTTCATGTTAGATTTATTTTTATATAAAAAATTATAAATGGTATAAAGATAGATTAGTTTAGAATATTTTCTAATAATTCTACCAAATTTATCTATTTGTGATAGAAATTGTTTATCAATATATAGATTTATATCTATGAAGATTTATCAAAGTCTAAAATATACCTTTTTCTAACATGATAATATATTTACTTTCATATGGGTCTATATATTTTTGGGTTGTATGAACTCAATATTGAGGTTTTTTTCTTCTAGGTCTTCAACAAATAGTCATCCCAAAAACATCTATACAAAGAGTCGTAATTGAAAACCCACTTACCAAATATTTATAAAACCTCACATTTGAAACAACCTAAGTCTAAAAATATAATTTTTACCTTGAAAATGACTTCATTATTTTCCTACAAGAACATGGATTGAACAATGCACAAGAATATATTCATACCAAAGGTTTTAACTAGGGAGATTTCCTAGCATAACTTGGAAAATAGGCTCTACTACCACTTGAAAGGAAAAATCATGTGGGAATAAATATATTTCCATATGACCCATGAGAGAAAAATAAACCAAAAAATATTCAAAATATTCTATATAAAAGAAAAAACAAGCATACCACTAAGATGACAAAATGTATACTCAAGGTGAACCCTCATGAGGGAAAAACACATCTACCAAAATAATTCATACTTAGTTTATAATTCTAAAATATATATTTGACCTTGAAAATGACTCCATGATTTCCCTACAAGACCATGGATTCAACAATGCACAAGAATATATTCATACTAAAGGTTTTAACTAGGGATATTTCATAGCATAATGTGGAAACTAGGCTCTGATACCATTTGAAAGGAAAAATCATGTGGGAATAAATATATTCTCATATTAACCCCATGAGAGAAAAATATACAAAGTATTCAAAATCTTCTATATAAAATAAAAACAACCATACGTCATTAAGATGACATAATATATACTTGAGGAAACCCTCATGATGGAAAACCCAATCTTCCAAAAGAGTTCATGGTCAAATTATAATTCATTAAAAAAAGCTTATATAGTTTACATGAATACTTTTGATATATCAAGTTGTTCAATGCATCCTCTATGTGTCCAAGCATAATGAGTAACCATTAAACAAAACATCACATGTCATGCTTCACATATGCATTCTACAAGATAGCCCAATACAAATGAAAACCAACCCAACCACTAAATAGTGCTTGATTTTATAGATTCTAGGTCATACAAAACATAAAATAATATTAGCTAAACTAGGGTTTTCAAAACCATTGAGCCCAACATTTACTTTTTGCTACAATTTTATTATTATTATATATTTTTATATTGTGCAACCAACATATAGAATATCTAATCAATAGTGCAATACAAATTTCAAATTGGACCCAAATAAATATTTAATGTGCTAAACACATCCAAATATGCACCACAAATAAATATTTATTTTATGTATTTAAAATACTTATTTTCTAGTGCAATATGTACAACAAACTTCTTTTTGTGTATCCTTAACTTTGAATAGATATTTTTTCTACAACTATATAGGTATATAATTATTACTTTTCTAACTAGGATACTTCCATACATAGTTGGGTTGTGTAACATTTCTCACATGGAGTAAATTTAGAACCTTCTAAAACTAAGGAGTCTTACAAGGTGAATGCAACATTATGATGAACCAAATAATACTTAGCAATAAGAAAAAAATATTTTAAAAAATGTTATGAATAGATTTAGATGGAAACTATTCTAACATTTCTAGAGTTAAATTGGATTCATTATTAAAATTCCTTAATATGACTTTGGACTTCAACAATTGAGAATCCTAAAATTATTCAAAAATTTATGAAATCACATGCTTAGTGTTATTTTGAAATTTTATATTAATGGATCACAAGTGTTAACTCTTGCATCATCCAAATTTTTATTAATGATTCTACTAGAGCATATTTTAGAAGATATTTGAGAAATGATTAAATCATATTTAATAATGTATTTTTGTATTATAATGTTGATTCCATAAATTAACTACTTTAACTAATATGTATATGATAGGATTGTAATATAGACTTGTCTTGTTTAATTTATAACTATGTTGATTGTTATTGTTGAACACCCAAAATATCAAGAGGGGGGTGTGAATTAGTATTCTCTTAAACCATTCAAACATTAAACATCCAATTACCAAAACATATTCAACTGCAATAAAGAAAGAAAGCATGGAACATCAACAACACCACATAAAACATGAACACCAATATTTTTACAAGGAAAACCAAAAATGAGAAAAACCACAGTGAGCATTAGCTCATAATATGTTATAAACAATTATATTATATTTATAGAAGTGCTCACTATAGGTGGACTCACTGTCCAAGTGGACTCACTACCCACAAAGAAAAATATAGAAGATAGATTATGACTCGTAGCCTATTTTGAAGTATTATAATTGGATCTATCATATGCATGAAATATAATTCTAATGAAGCTCAATAAACAAACCTTTCACACTTTCTCTAATTCTAATCTAATACTCTTATTTCCTCTGTATTCACATCACTCTCATATTCTACACAACATTCACAACGTAAATTCACATTGCTCTAATAATATTCACATGTAGGACATTCAAAACATTCAAGGATATTCACAATATTCACCACACTACTCAAAACACCAAAAAAAATCTAACATATATATATTTGCTTCTAACATAACATTGATTAGGTTAGCCTAATTAGATGTAATATTCAAAACATAACTTGTCAGCTTCAATCCTTTTCACACATGCTTCACACCGAGGTTCAAAAATTAAAACAACTTAAAATAGGTCGGCATGGACCTATAATAGATCCAACATAATATTGCAACACTTATTTAAAATTTCTATACCTTCACACTTATTAGGTTGGCGTTGTAGAAGACCTAATACCAAAATTATTCAATTGTGTATCCTCATTCAGACACTTGGACCTTAAAACTCAATTCCAACTAGAATTCATACAACGTTTCCATCTGTCAACTTATCCTCAAAAGTGCAAAGCCAAAACCTTATCCGTGGAGAAGTCTAGACTCTCCCACTCAAATGCAATATATAGGAAATAACTATAAAATGTTAGACTGAACTTCTATTACTTAGATCTATTAAACTAAAATCCAAAACATGATGAAATTCTAGAATTAGATACTCCTAACAACCAATAAAATAATTTTAGAATTATAGAGTGAAAACTTCATTTGTGGACCGATGCAGACCCAAAAATGAATGCTCTATCACACTAAATTAGCATAACTGACAGTCAATTCCCAACACAAATTAATTCTCTAGATCAAACCATCTTGAAAAATTGTATACCACAATCATTTCAAGATTTTTTCTAACCAAAAAAACTAATCTACACCAAAGTATTCATATCAAGATACGATGTTGACATCAATGATAATATTGCAACACATAGTAATATACCTTTGTTCTTATCCCTCATGCTCATGTTGCCAACAAAAACATTAATGACATTAAATTCTAACAATATACCCTTTGTCATTAGTAGAAACATTCCAAGAATATCTCCAAAAATCTCCAAAACATTATCCAAACAATTCTCCCCCTTTGACATCAAGGGGAAAGGGCGCATATACCAATTGTTCTGACATTCACCAGATCTCCCCCTAGGAAATATGTGCATATATATACAAACTTGGAAATATATAATTGAATCACCTTGAGTCATATACTAGAGTGAAGAAAAAAAAATGTATTGGAAACTACTCTATATGCTTCACATATTTACAAAGAATCTAAAAACTTAAAAACTAAAATTCATAAAAGATAAAAAAAATATGTCAACTAGAGGAGGTTGACGTCTACAACTTCTATAGATGGGTTTTCCATGCTTTCTTGTGATCTTCCCATGTCTTCAATGTTGTCTTATGAAATCTACACTACATTTCAAGCTCCATTAATACATCTTCTCCTTCTTTTGAAATGTCAAGTATCAGATTCATCTACGTAGCCTTATTTTCACTCTAAAGGGCACTTGATATAGGTATAAATTTATCTTTCACCAAGTCCCTTATTTCTGCAAACTATAAGATGACATTTTCCATTTATGCTTGTAGCTGGGAAAACTTCTTATGCATATCTTTAATAGTGTTCCTTGTGTTTCTAGACAAATCCAATGTTGGATCATATGCATCGAAGGATTTATTGATTTGGGATTCAATAGAGTCCATCTCAATTTTTATACTTTGTAAGGCACTAAGCCCCTTCATGCAATATTGGAACAAGGCCTTTGCCTCATCCACATAAATTTGTGTATTCTTCAGCATTTCTAAGAACTTTTTGTGTGCATGTGCACACTTCTCTATGATTTCCATCATCATCTTATCATTTCATCTCTTTTCTACCTCTTTTTCTACTTCATTCTTAAGTCTAGATGCATATTCCTTAAAAGAACCAATTAAAAGTTTCATTTTTTCCATATTAGAGAGAGATGTATCAATGTTTACTCCAAGTATGACCTCCTATAATGCCTTGACTTCTTCCTCCATTATTTCTCCACTCTTCTAGTGAGTCTCTATGATCTCTTTTTGGGTAGGTGATTGAAATAAATCTCCCAATTGTACCTTATGGAGGGGAGACATCTTGTCTAGATCTATATTTCCCTATTACATCGGTAGTTGTAGCAATTGAGATGAAACAAAAGGTTGAAAATTTAGTTGCATGCCTAGTAGATTCTTCAAGGAATCTCTATAGGAGCTAAAGGATTCACCATAAGGCTTTGTAGCCTCCACAACATTTCCCTTTGTGTCCTTTTCTTTATTATTTCCAATTTTTGTTGGGTTTTCTTATTTTGTGTGTGCATCTCTTGATGCACACTCATCATCATCTTCCTTATTTTCATTATCTTCCTCTACAAGGTTCTCTATCTTAACCAGAGGAGTAATTTTTTGTTCTAGTATCGAAGGAGGAGTATCTTCCTTTGTAATGTCTTCTCTGATTATTGATTCCTCAACATTCTTTTCTATCATTTCTTCCACTTCTATAGGTGTATTATCTTGTGCAACATCATCATTTGCATCATGCTCATGTTGAGCATCATCTATCTACACATCTCCTTCAATATTTTTTTCTAGAGTAGGGCTCTCGACATTCACTTCCTTATTCTCAAGTTTCATTCACAATTGTTGTGTTATATCTTCTTCTTTTTCAATTCTTTCCTTTCTAAGTCTTTCATGATCATTTTGATCTTTACCCATAAGGGTTGTCACCCTTTTCTTAGTTATAAGTTCCTTAATAAATATTGTGGCCAAAGTGGCTTTGTTTTCCTTAGAGAGAGGAGAAATAATCCTGATGAGGGCACGACCCGAGACACAGAAAATAACCCACAAACAAGAGAATAATTTTATTATTCAGAAAATGGAGCTTCTTACATGCAGAGGATCTCAAATCCCCAAGTTCTACAACATATGCAAGCTACAGAAAGCTATAGATTAACCCTTTCGCTATATGCGAGCTTGTCCCCAAAAAGTTACCCAAAAATTAGAAAACCCGCCCATAAATAGAGCTCCTCCTTAGTTTGGAGCCAAAACAACATTCGAATTGAGTTTAGGCGGTTTTGGCGCCGAAAATTTACAACAAGAAGTTCAAATTTGGAAAGGGCATTTGCAATGGTAACTTCTAGAAAGTGCGCCAACTTCGCGGGGCCATAACTTTTGATCCAGGACTCCGATTCGTGAACCGTTCGAACCGTTGGAAAGCTCTCGAAGTCAAGAACGCGCTCAAATCCGCTACGCATTTCAGCAAGTTTCGGGGCCGATCCGGAAGCTCTAAGTGCCTCAAATCCCACTCGGAAGATTTTCAGGTGCAAATCTGGGCAACAAAAACTGCAATATCTTTCCACCCAGGAAGAGAAAATAAAAACCGTGAATTGGGAATTTTATTATGACGAAAAGGGTATCCAAAAATGTAAAAACACCCGAAAAATGATAAACTTGAAATTTCACTATTTTTGGGTGATGCAAGATTGCCCTTACACCACTGGATGCTCCTCAGATC
>VDFB02362915.1:81242-91362 GCA_007258455.2 Sequoia sempervirens | reverse complement strand
AATTTAAAAATATTATATAGTAGATCTAAACAACATCTTGGTCTACCCGCCATAGTTTTACTAAATATTAACTAGCAATTGCACCTTAGTGTGCAATGGGTACCAAGATTGTGGATGGTCAATTAGGATAAGTTTTGGTATATTATTTTATACATTTGTGAAACACATGAGGTCAATTGGTAGGTCATTTAACAATTGATGTTGTTTGTACAACAAAGGTCTCAATGGAGAAGTGATAGCTTTAAATGAATTATGCATCCACTTACAGGGATCCAAACATGATTGAAATAAAACCTCTGAATTAGGAAGATGATCAAGTTCTGTTACCAACAAGTTCTGAATAAGGAGAGAGGGAGAGGTAGGGATAGAAAGAGGGAGAGATAGTGGGGTAAGGAGATAGAGATAAAGATGGAGATAGAGAAGGAGAAGGAGAAGGAGAAGGAGAGGGATATGGAGAGAAGGAGATGGAGAGATAAAGAGAGAGAGGAGAGAGGGATAGATAGGGAGATAGATGGATGGATAGAGAGAAGGAGACATGTCTAGAGATGAAGGGGGAGAGAGGAAATTTGAGTAGAGATGAAGATAGAGCGACAGAGGAAGAGGGAGAGATAGAGAAGACAAGATAGAGGAAGAGGGAAAAGGAGAGAAAGAGAGATATAGATGGTGAGATAGAGTGATCGAGAGATAGAGATATAAAGAGATATAGAAAGGGGAGGAGAGCGAGAGATACACAAACAAAGAGAATTAGAGAGAGAGAGATGGGAAGAGAAAGAGAGAGAGAGGTGGACATAGAGATATAGATAGGGGGATATGGAGGGAGTGAGGGAGGGAGAGATGGGAAAAGATAGAGAGGGGGGAGATAGAGAGAGAGGGAGGGAGAGAAAGGGAAAGAGATAGGTAGAGGAGAGATAGAGAAGAGGGGGAGAGAGAAGAGAGAGAAGAGGGGGGAGAGGGTGAGAGGGTGAGAGGGAGAAAGAGATAGGTAGAAAAGGGAGAGAAAGAAGAGGGGGAGAAAGGGAGAGCGATACGTAGAGAGGGAGAGAGAGAAGGAGATGGGGAAGACAGGGAGAAACAGAAAGGGTGTGATATAGAGAGATAGAGGGTAAAGAGAGAAATAGAGATATAGATACAAAGTAGGAGAGAGAGAGGGAGAGATAGCTCAATAAATAGAGAGGGGAAGAGGGAGTGACATAGAACAAAAAAACCAAAAAGATTGTTGTTATAGAAACAAAACATTAATGTTTAAAATACAACTTATATGTTCGTTGAAATATTTTTAATCTTAATCCAATAAAGAAAAAACACAACTTATATTCAACTTTAAATGAACATACAATTTTTTGACAATCTTTTACATTCCATAGGAAATAGAAGGTATTTATTGTGCTTTCCTTTTATATTTGTTATAGGACAAACTATTAATATGAACTATTCCAATGACAAAAAATATATTTTTTCACTTGTATATATTTATAGATCATCTTAACCAAAATTTCATTTTAATTTTATTTATGTACCAAGACTAAATCTTATAAACATAAATATTATATCCAACTTTTGCACTCCTAAGTATTGACAAATTCATTAAAAAACTTAATTTTACAAGCTTAAAAGAAAATAACCTTGCCGTAAATTTGTAAATTCGAAGAAAATGAGATGTGAAAGTGATTGTCGAACTTACCTACGTGCCTTCGTTTTCTTTTTGACAAACTCAATGCCGTCTTCCACAAATGAAAATAACGTTGCAGTAACTTTGTAAATTCCAAGAAAACGAGACGAAAATGTGATAGTCGGACTCACCTACGTGCCTTCGTTTTGTGCATTTGATATATATAGGACAGCACCAAACCTGTGCGTAATATTCAGGAGACATTTTTCTCGGGCATTGTTAACGTTTCATACGGAGTGTAGAAATGGCCACAGATAGTCTGTTTGCATGGTATTGCTTCCTTTCAGTGATTTATATGGTTGCTATTTATATGGTATTTCGTGGAACCAAATAAGAAGCTAATACAAACATTTAAAAATCATATAAACAACCCCAGAAAACAGTATAATCTATCCCCATCTCTGTCTTTCTTAAAATTTCTCAATGAAAAGTTCACAGCAAGTAGAAAATGCCGATGAACCGACTAATCTTTATACACAATTTAAATTTTCTAATTCCCAATTAAGGTTCATTGCCCAAAACAATGTGAGCTCACCCAAAAGCGGGATAGTTCAACCCTTATTAACTCGGGAAGCCACAAAGAGACAAACAGACCTAATTCACAATAGGTTGGCGCTCTAAAGAATAATACACCACAGACAAAAAAAAAAAAAACCTAATTCCTTGTTTTGATATCCTTAAAACAACAAGACACATAAACGGACACCACTCAATGTATAGTTCCCTCCAAAATACAAACCAGTAAATCAGACTTACATAGCAAAAATTGAGAAAACAACAGACATATACTTATCGATTACAGAAGATCACAACGTATCACTCACACACAATAAGACTAATGTAGCAATTGCAAAATTTGACAAAACAGTAGACAGAAATTTATAATTTACTGAAGAGCACAGCTTACTAGCCACAGCAGGCCCATTAGCTTGCATGGGTTTGTCATCTGCTTTAGCCGAGAGGGCATTAAGAGCAACCTCTGCAGCAGCAGTCTCGGCTTCTCTCACAGTCCTAGACCGCCCAGGACTGTCGAAGGTGAGCCCACAGAAACTAACGGATGCTCTGAATTGAGGAGCATCGTCTGGGCCATCTTTGGCAAATATATATGTTGGAACGCTCCCATACTCCTCCTGCACTATTTCACGTAGCTTGTTCTTGGATATCATCTTCACAACCTAGAACCGTTTCTCTTCTTTTCCATTTTCCAGTGCAAGCGAGCAGCTAAAGAGCATGCTTCAAAGTTTAAAATATGTAAAGGGTTTTTTTTCCATGCTTGTTTCGTACGTGGCGGAGGTAAAATGGAAGTAGGTACTGGGCATTAGTGGAAGAGAGATAAATCTTCGTTTTGGTTTGATAGGTTGCAGATGAAGGACGATCAATTTGGTCAACAAGGAAGAACCAGAAAGCGATAGCCTTGAGAGCTATGATATTGGATTCGGTAACTTTGTTTTGTTGGCTGTACACAACATTTCTGAGATTGTGTGGGAGAGTTTCTTGTGTCCAGGGGACACACAGTTGTAGGAATCAAGATGTGGAAAGGCATAACGCTAACTTCTTGGAAGAGCTCGTTGGATCCAGCACCTGGACTCTTCTCTCTCGAAATGGATCCAGCCCCAGGCAAGACGCAGTTTTTGGTGCTATATAATAACAATATTACTTACTTTAACGGTGGAGAGTGGGACGTTGACCATTTCATCAATCTTCAGATATGTCTAATAACGACTTTTCTAAAATTATTAACACCTTTGTAAGGATTTCTCCCACAAAGATGTACTCCATGTATTGCCAAATATCAAAATTCTAATAGTTTCATTCAGCCCACGCTCCTGGACAAGTCTGGAGATCTACGATCGTACATTCAAATTGGTAATAGCAGATGGAGCCTTGTATTCTGCAACAGAAACAATCTTCAATTCTGCAGCTGTCTGGAGGGCTTCAACACAAAAGACAATCGCGCCTCCGTATTCATTGTAGAGATGGCGACCGTAGTTGTGAGGAGAGTGTTGGCCGGAAAATGCCCTCCGACAATGAGTACCAGAGATCCGTAAGAAACGAAGTCGTGCCTCTTCAGAAAGACCCAGATGCAGATATTGTTAAAGGCACGCAAGGGAATATGACGAAACCTATCAAATCATCGTGTAATAGCTGTTGTGTATTAAATACCAACTTGCTGCCGGAGCCTGCAAAAGATGCAAGTTGCATTTCAGTATGATAGACATGCGATGCAAGACCAATAATCACACTGTCGTAATCACACTGTCGTGATTTGATGTTAAGCGTTGAGATTGCTTGGAGGGCCACCTTGTACTTCACAACTATTTTAGACCCTTGATTGTCATCCTGATTGGATGGAGCATGCTGTTGTCTTCATTTCTTTCGCTGCGGTTTCAAATCTAAGAAAAACTGGGACATCAAATTTCGATGGACAAGATCAACGTCATAAATGGATTCTACCATATCCGTACTTCGTCTGCAGAAGATGATCAATGGCAGCAAACATTTCAATCGCTGGCCTGGTCATGTGGAGAGTTGCCCACCGTTGATGACAAAAAAGAGGTCGTCCCTCTCAAATAAGGATACGCCTTCGGCGTAAAAATGCTTCTTTTTTATTGCCATCGCGGATTTAATATTTAATGCATCACAGATGGGGTAAAAAGAAAGTGGGTAACTATTTTCAATGTCTACCCACCGAATTTACAACTTGGTGCGGGAGTTAATAAATGTTTTTCTTTGAAGAAAGCATTTTTTTACTAGTGCGTCACATCCTTACAGTGAAAGCTTTTATATCACATCCTTCTCACGTCCAACATCAACCCTAATCACTTTGTGTAATTTTTTTTGAGTTGAGAATAGAAGGTCAAATAGATGAATGGCGGGTGAGAAAGGAAATATGATGGACGGGTGAATGCTTATCGATCTGTAGGCTCCAAATACATATTTGTTTGAGTATTCAAGAGATTTCAGAGTAGTTTGTATTAATTAGCCGATAGGCTTTTATTGTGAACTTGCCAGTCCACAAGCCATCGGAATACCTGTCTCACACCCTTAAATAGGTTTTAGTCACGGTTAAACAGGTTCTCGGTGCCAGTAACCATTTTAAAATTCAACGCCAAGTTGATTGATGTTCCATTAAAGCCTCAAAAAATCTTGTCTCGCGTCATTTAATGGGATATGAATCATAGCGGCAAGCAGAGGCGACTGAAGAAAATATCAAATGCATTAATATCTTGGATTTGATTTTCCCTTTGGAAGATTTTCTCATTAATACATGCATTGTTGTTCACAGTTACGCTTTCTCTGCCACCGACCTTGATCACTGCCCAACAATACACCGGGATTTTAATCAGTCAACCAGTGACCTTCGGGTTATGGCAGTTTCTAGCATTTTCGCATTCTCGGCAGTTCACAGCGAGCAAAAGTGAAATTACCCGGCCTGCTGCTCACGGTAAGGGCGAACGAAGTGCTCACGAGAGAGGGATTTGAAGCTCATTGATTCAGTGGTAGCGGCCGGATTTACAATTATAGTGGTGGAGGAAGGAAGAGGAGGACAATTGTATGAGGCGGTGTGCGCTGTGAAAGTAAAAGTGAGAGGCAAAGCACATTTGCTGGTTACAGAGCGCATGGACATCGCCACTGCCACAGGCACCACAGGAGTCGTCCTCTCTGACCAAGGTTCCGGTTACTGCTCCTTACTACTGTTACATCAATTTTTAAAAAGCTAAGTAAATTGTGCCCTGCCTATACCAGGATAGAAAGTAATGTTGTTTGCCCCTTTACCACTACTACTTACAGAATCAGATTTTATACCAAGTTTAATTCATTGACATAAGAAAATTAACTGCATTTGTTTCAGTTTTGAAAGTGCTATAGTTAGCACTTTCATATAAAGAAGTCCTGCTCCTATCACTTGCCTCATGATTCTCCCAATAATCCATTCACAAGATGGGCTTTTAACTAGTGTTGTCCAACATTCATGATGTTAAATTGTATATCTAAAGTTTATAAACCTTTCATGGTAGAAGATATTCTACTTTAAAAATATATTGCAGTATTCGGCCTAAACCTAGGATGGCTATGCAATGCCGTCATGTTGAATACACTTTAATCTTTCTCTATATATTTCCATTTGTCATTACCAAGTCAAGCATTGATCTAGAAATGTGATGGAACAAGAATTTACGGTCAAGGATAGCAAAGCATGTCATGTGCTAGAACTTTCTCAATTCACCTTTCACCATTGCCAACGGATTTCAAAATCAGAAATTTAAAAACGGGCCTCATTATCATGTCATCAGCCCAACAATGGCATTTCTAATAAATTAGAGTCCAAGAAAAAATTGACAAGTATCAGAACAACTATTGTATCCAATTTCATCACATGCAAATTTTATGGAAGGGGCTCAACTAGAGCCATGGGCATATAAACTGGTATATAAAATTTCATAATTTATACCACTCTATAAATAGGACCGGGGTCAACATAGTAGACTTTATCATCCGATTCCTTAGAAGAGTTCTCCACTTTTATTGGTTCAGAGGCAGGTTCAGGTTCTCTAATCAATTAATCCAAGTTAGAAATTTCTCATGTGTTGATTAGGTATGTTCTTCCAGTCAACTTTTGTATCCTGCTTTTCATGTACAAAATATTGAACGTGAAACTTTTAAAAGTCAATCAAATGACTTTGAAGCTCCACACTCTCCAACCAACTGAGTAGATTGGTGAAGCTGGATTTGTCCTACAATCGATTCAACGGTTTGCTTCCTTTGGATATTGGAAATCTTACACATTTACAAATTGATGGGTGGTGGAAGAACCTGCTCCATTTAACCTACCTCCCATTACTATTATATATATTTCTTGTTTGATTTTACAGGCTGAGATATTACCACATTTATTCTTCTTCAATCGCAGATAAAAGACTCAGATTTAAACCTGTACATGGCTCCATGTTTTTGAGACTGAAGGTGAGTTTGATTTAACTTCATGTCTATTTTGTTTTTATTTTTATTTTTATTTTTTCTTACCCTTTTTAAGTGTTGTAGCTGTAACGAGTAACACAGATTTTAAGTAAGATTAAATTTTTTGATAATGTCCACCTTTGCACTATATAGCCAATCCTAGAGTTTAAATTTACATTGAGTTGTCTTAAATTCAACTCTTTGCGGCTATTACTTTCCGAATTTATTAATATTTATTAGAGCCTAATTATTTTTAATTATGTTTTAAGTGATTATTATTATTAATATTTTTAATATATATACCGTTGATAAATATCTAAAATAAAAAATGATTTAGAAAAATATTAAACTAGAATAAAGAAAAAAATAGTAGAAAATAAAAAATAAGAAATAAGTCATAATAAGTGTGAATTAGTATTTGATCTATAAAAGTTTTGCTCAGTCGATGGATTCTTTAAGGAGTCTTTTGTTTGCTGTTCAAACTTGAGAAGCAATAAACACCTAACAAAATTTGGAAATCATATGATTAAATGTCTATTTATGCTTTTAATCAAGACTATACTTTGAAGATTGTTTTATTCCTTTTTAATCAAGACAATTGTACCTCTTTTATACTGTTATATAACTAAGTATATAAACTTAAATAAATTTAAATTTTACTTGTACTCTTCTATCGTATGTATCTCTTGAACCTTCTATAGGTGCAAGTGCTAGTTTTATTTGCTATGTCAACAAAGGCTTCCCTATAAAATGTATGTGCTTATATCTCAGGTTTTACATAAGTTTGCAAGGAGATACAAAATCACGAGAAGCTGCTTAAAGGAAGGATGTAGTTGTTTATTTTTTATTTTTAGTCTTAGATCTACCCCCATAGAGTAGTGTATCATTGAAATGTATATGTGGGTTGAGTTATATTTCTAAAATATAATTTTCAAATTTAGAGACATTTTTACATAGGTCTTGTTAATCTTCTTACTTTTGAGGCAAGCATATTACTATAATATATGTTCAGTTGTATTCTTGTTTTATTTTCTTTGATGCCCAAATCAACTATATATGTTCTGCATTCTCTACATTTAAATATACATATCCTTTCATTTTATTTATTTTCTAGATAGAAAGATAAGGGGGTGGACAGGTGCAACTCTCCCATTTGGGATGCTCCAAGCCACCTCACCCCTGCAATAGGCACACTTATGTAGGGGCTTATTTATTTATTTATAGTATTACAATATTTTTAATATTTAAAATTGTGTTTTTTTTAATTTGATGAATAATAAATGTTTAATAAATATAATAATATTATATATTATCTAAAATATGATTTATACACACATATTCAATATGATATAATATATAATATATTATATTTTGTATTCAAATTTATAGAATGTATTTTGTATAATTTATATAAAATGTATACATAACCATATCAGTTGAGGTATTTATTTAAGGGTATATATATACATATATGTATATATATACTCATTTTAAAACTAGATTTTTGCATACATCAAGTGGGTTTCCATATATATATTTTTAAATAGATGCATATCATAAAAAAACTAGACTTGTATGCTTTCATAATGATGAGGAAATTCTCATTTTCTTAAAAGTATAATTTGTGGTTTTACATAAAAGAGGATATAGATTTATGTTTTCAAAACTTTCTTAGTATATCCCACAAAATTTAAAGATCTTTTTCTACCATCTTAACTTCATTTACAGTTACACTAGTAGATTTATCTCTTACTCATTATCCTATAGAAAAACAAGGACTCTTTTTAGCTCCATGAAGATAAATGGAGTCTTTTCTCATTTTTTACAAGGGATAAATCTAACATAGAACAAATTTGCATGCATCTAGGTTCTCTACTTTCTATTTTCAATCATGATCCATGCACTATGTCACCTTCTTACAATAAAAAAACAAGGGTAAATGAAAATAAGAAGAACTTATCTTCTTTCTTTTAGGTGAAGGGATTGAACTCTTTTATCCATCTTTTCCCCAAGCCAAGCCATCTTGAACACTTCTTCCCAAAGAGGTTGACTCCTTTCCTCTTCCTATTATTTCTGTCATCTCCACTAAAGTTCTCCAAAAGGAGAAGTGGTTAACACCCCTCTCTTCCTTCCTCTCCAAGATATATAGGAGTTTCAACTTGCAACCTTTGAATGGGGAGGTGTGAAGTGTACCTCCCTCCATCAATGAGGGCCTTTCATCATTAAAGAGGTAAGTATGCACTTGGACAACCCCTCCATCATTTAACCCCTGTACTCCTTAAAAATTCGCCACTCCTCATTATGAGGACTTTCCAAGAGTCAAATCATGTCCTTGTGGCCCTATTGCATGCCCATTTGACCTCTACCACTATGGTATAGACCCTAGGGGGTTTATTTTTGCATCCCAACCAAGGAAATTGACCAACAAACCTCTTTAATGACCCATTTAAAGATCCATCCGAGTTTCACACTTGGATAAGGGTTCCTAATCCCTAACCCCACTGACACCCACATAACACATAATCTAATATCCTTTTAATATCAACCCTTACCATATTAATTTACCACATGTTAACTTTATTTATTTATAAGCCCCAAAAAGGTTCAAATTCATATCCACAATAAGATGTCTTTTGATTTGTTTCTCAATGGTTTTCCTCTTCGCATTTGCACCTCTGGTTTTTATTTTCCTACACATTTTCTCAATGCAATAGTAAGAAACAATTATGTACAACATTAATTTGCAAGATTAATATCCTAAGATTTATCTATGCAACAATTCCATTTAAAATTCCACCAGATTCCATAATTTATGAGTTCCTAACACCTTCATGGCAGTGAAAATTAAACAAATGTCAATGAAATGCAAGAATATTGTTATACAATCACACTATTTATCATATGTAATACATCCTACCATCTATTTAGGGAACATGAAACAAATTAGGGCGTTTTACTAACGTATGCAAAGGGCCTACACATGATATCTTCATTCAATTAATGCAAGATAAAAATACTTAAAAAGTTATCATTTCTTTTGTAATAATAAGACAAAATAAAATAAGATGATTTTCTAAATCATATAAATCAATTTATAACAATTATATGTAGATTGCAGCCCAAAAAGAGTAGTGTTGAAACAATCATGACTTTTATGTTCCTTATCCAAAATTAAATCTTCAATATATTATGGAAAGGGGAAAGGATAAGGAATAAAACCCAGAAAATAATTGTCATATTTCTAAATCATGCATGAGCAGTTTTTATTTTGTTTGCAACCTAGTTCTCTAGTTTCACCCAAAATTCTGAAACAGTCAAACAAAATAACTTATATTTCAATACTATACCCTCTATGTGTCATGACCGTTATCTAAAGGATGAATATACAAATATTCTATAATCTCTATATCATTAGTCTACATAGTAGTACACATTATTTACAATTAATGACATCTATATTTGTATACATTAACAATGTAGCAAGACAATGTT
>VDFB02362915.1:0-81142 GCA_007258455.2 Sequoia sempervirens | reverse complement strand
AAATGTTTTTTTTCTTGAATTTGTTGCCAAGGGAATTGACCCCACTTTAAAACAAACCCAAATTCTCTCCTTTTGAAATATGTTGATATGTTACAATAGGTTCCAAGTGGTGGGAGTTATATTTGGATTTGCAATGGGTGTGATATTAGGTATTCTAGTTCATAGAGTTGGGTGAAAGCTCATATGTACCCCATCCTTGGATAGGGCATAAGAGCTTGCCCAGGAAAAATATTGTGCCCATTCCACCAAAGTAAGTCATAACATATATTAATGAGCATAAAAAGAGATCAATCAGCAAGCCATAAATCAAATTATCCTTTATCAAGGAAAGTATCTTGAGGAATGAAGCAGCCTCCACTACCATCTAGTCTTCAATCTATAGAGAGCCACCCATTTTTGGCCATGCTTGAAGAACAACTTGCAGCTTTTACACATAAGAGATTGAGGAGGAAATGATATTTCACAATGAGTCTTGAGAGATCGTTGATCAACACATTGTGAGATGTATTTATGCAAATGGATTGACTTTCAATGTTGTTTGCTCACCATAGTGGCAACAAATGATGGAAGCGATTAATGAGGCTCTAAAAGGGTACAAGGGTCTAGGTTTTGAGAAGATGTGCAACACTTATTAGAAAAGGAGGTGAATTTTGTAGAGGATTCATTGAATCCCATAAGAGACTAATGGACCAAGACAAGGGTGTTTATCATTTCCAATGGATGGAAGGATGCAAGAAATCAACCATTTATCAATGTTATTGTAGTGTCCCCTAAAGGGGCAATGATTTTGAACGCAGTATGGATTGTGAGAGGGAGGTGAAGGATGGTGAATTTATTGCTAACATTCTCATGACAACCATTGAGGAAGTGGACGTTCAAAAAATGAAATGTTCAAGTCATAATGGATAATGCCAAAAATTGTAGAGCAACTAGTTTATTGGCTGAGGAGTGTTACACATCTTTTGGACACCTTGTGTTGTCCCCTCCTACAATCTTGTACTACAAAAAATCGGCACCAAAATTGATTGGATCAAACAAATGCATGTGAGGCTTGAAGATATCCTAATGTTTGCCACCAACCACCATATGTCACAAGGAATATTTAGAGCAATCTTGAAATTGGAGCTGTTGAAGGTAAGTGAAGCAATAAAATTTATTTTAATAAATATATTTCACTTTAGTAATCTTTTAAAAAAATTAAATTTATATTTTCTTCTTTAAGAATCTTTATATTTAAATATTTAAAATTTGATTTTCAAAAGGGTTGTTACGACCCATTTTGCTTCCAACATAATTGTCTTGAGATGACTTGTGATGGTTTGAGAGCTACTTTTTAACTTGCTCATTAGTCAAAATTGGTCAATATGGAGACAATCTATTATTGAAAGGGCAACAAATATTAATTAGACAATCTTAGGTGACATTTGGTGGGATTGTGTTGAATATCTACTGAGTTTCTTGGAGCCCATTTCAAGTATGATCCATTATGTTGACATGGATAGGCCTTGTTTGGGAAAGGTATATGATGACATTAACTCAATTATTGAGAAGATGAAGACTATTATAATGAGAAGCAAGATTCCAAAGAAACGATTTTTAAACTACTACATAAAATTAGTGGAAAGAGATGGAGGAACAAAATGACCACCCCACTATATCTTTTTTCCTTTGCATTGATTCCTAAATATTGTAGTGTTGAGATCCTTTATGTGTTGACAATTATTGTCCCATATAGAAATCTTGAAGTCAGCCAAGGGTACAAGGCAACATTTCATAGACTCTTGATTGATCCTTACTCATAGGATGTTGTTAGGATTGAGTTCATGGATATTTTACACTCCAATGACTTTAGTATTGATACTCTTCATGACAAGTTTAAGGTTGATGCTCACAATTGGTGGTACTTCCATTACCAATCATTCACACATCTACAAGCTCTTGCGATCAAGTATTATTGCAAGTAAGTTTTATAAGTTTTTTATCTAAAATAAAATGACAAACATTTTCAAGTTTGAAGTTTCATTTTTTTATTAAAATTTTAAAATTCTAACTTTGTAACTTGATATCAATAGGTTGCTAGTTTGTCTACATCTAAGCAAAATTGGAGCACATACTCCATCCACTTAGTAAGGTGCAACCACATTGAAAAAAGATAGGACTTAGTGTGTGTGCATTCCAACTTGCACCTCCTTTCACACAAAAAAATGGCTACAAGGAATGGGATAGAAGGAAATGTGATATTGAGCTAGAGCATACTAACTTGAATCTTTCCACTTCCCAACTTGCTACAATTGATGTTGAGGACGAGCTAGCTAGTGAGCATGAGAGTGTTGATGGCACCGTGCGGTTCTTCTAATATACTAGTACCTACATCATCTAATATGGATGGTGATGATATTTTTGAAGACCCGTATGACGCTAATCCGTGATTAGTGATGGCTGATTGTTGGCACTTGACATTATTATTTTAAATTTAATATATCATAACATTTGAGTTTGACTAATTGATATTATAGTGTTTTTAGTTTTTATGGTGGTTATGTTTATTATATGATGCTATGTGGTATTTTGAACTTAATTGCTGCTGCAAATATGCATATATCTTTTATTTTATATGTTTTTTTATGGACAAACCCAATCCCAATTCTTTTTTTGATTGAACTTGCAAATTGATCTGGGACAAGTACTAAGACCAAAACTTAGCTTATAACATCTCCAAGACCAATAACTCATTTTAGATTCCAACTAAAAGACAATCTCATTTGTAAGTCAATACCTTACGATTTTCACAATGCCAATATATTTATGAATTCTATGCAACTTGAAATCAATGTTTTCATTTGATTAAAATATTTATGCAACTTGAAATCAACATATTTTCATTAATTTCACTCGTACTATGTGGATTTGTTTTATTTTGCTCTTGTTTTTGAAGAGTTGTTATTGAGTTTGTGTATTGTATTTATTTGTGAGGATTTTCTTTTTCAACAACTTATGTAGGGAATCTATAGGGGTCCTCAACCTATAATAAAATAATCAAAATACAAAATTACTACCAGAAAAGACAACTAAGCCAATCAATCATACAAAAAATAAGGCTAACACAAAGGTCATCACTTGAGTAGGCAAAGCACCACTTAAAAAGTTGGAGAACCATAATCCGCTAGTTGACGGAAATTGACACTACGAATAACCTCCTTGTAAATCAAATGGTGAAGGAATCCATTGATCAGACTGAACGATCAGACTGAAAACACTAGTGATCTCAAGTGTTCCATTGGAGTGAGTAACCACGAGATGATGTAGAACAAAGTGTAAGTCCAAACACAAAGATTGCAGATCCCTTGAGTGATAGTAAATTGCTAGCATTTCCTTGTTGAGCACATGAACATCATTCATGGAAGCCAACTCCTATAATGCAAACTCAACCAAGGAAGAAGACACTTCTCTAATTGCACTATTAAAGGCTCCTCAAGGAGCAGGAAACTATGCACTGTGCTCCACACCTCGCCATCAATTACTATCACCTCCAAACAATGCAAGAATTCATCCTAAATGGAGAATTTACTATGCAACCTTCTTGAATCCCTGACACCTTCTAGTCCTAGGATACACTTCACAAGGCTTAGAGACCTAGGGTTTGAGGAGTCAAAAATTGCTTTCAACTATTAGTTCAAAACAACATTGTCTACTCGTGAACTATATTGGTTGGTGCCTAGAAAAAGCCACAAAAAAAAGCTATGAAATCGATAAACAACCACCAAAGAGAATGGAGAGAGGTGCAAAAAAGCTCCAAGTAACACTCATACGAGTTAGACACGCTGACTAAGAGAGGGAGAAGTTGATTTTAAAGAGAAGTTCTACATGGCAATGTTTTTCCACCTTAAATCATCCACCACATAAGGCGACCTCCTCCACATTAAAACCTTAACAATGAAAGAGCGTGGGAGATGATCCACCATCAAAAGAAGGATACAAATTGGATGATGACAAGAGGTAGTGGTGGAAATAGGGGTCTACAAAAGGCACACAATCTCTAGTGAAAATAAAAGACTCATAAAGGGAGACCTAATTCAGTAATTTCAGCCAAACCCTCTCAAGCCTCTACATGTCCCTCCACCAAAAAAGGAAAACGAGAAAGGTTGACTCCAACATTAGCTAGAAAATCCACCATCTTATTACACTCACAATAACATGGGGAAAAACCATCCTCAACATCACAACAAATACCAAGAGCTTCATCTAGATTTTTCCTTCTAGTTGGGACAATCTCTTTAGTCAAATCTTGAAACCACAACAGGAGTATCTCCTTCCACAATCAACCTTTTGCAACCCAACTCTCTTGCTTGGTAGATACTTTCAACATCAATAGATCATTCAGCCTCATTATTAGAATGGACACCTAGAAAAATGTGCCAATTTCAACAAAACACCCTTGGTCATTTCTCAAAATAACACTTCTGCTATGTAATGTCCCTCTTCTAAATAAACCAAGACTAACCCAATGCCTATCGTTTCTCATGGGTCTTGCACTAAGGGAATGGGCTTTGAAAATTTCAATCCAAAGTGTTAATAATCTAAAGCGAATTTATTTCAGCGAGGAAGGAAGGAACTCTTTCATCCAAGGGCAGTTGTTAGTATGTATTCAACCTAAATAGGACAAACTTAAACTATGTCAAAATATATTGCATTGTCAACATATTGCAGCGAAGACCATTCATATAACATTTGAATCTGCAGCGAAAGATAATATTATCGATCTTAAGGCCTTGAGGGAGTATGCCCAACACTTTGGAGAAAATGAATACATGTAGCTCTTACTTGGTGGGCTTCCATGCAAGGAGAAAATGCGATTTTAGCAAGGATTAGTTAATATTATAAAATGAAAACTATAATTGAAATTTATTTTTAATAATATCAAGGGGCATGTTAAGAGTTGTGTCTATTGCAAGAAAAAAGGTATTTAAGAGAGACCAAGCAAGGAGAAGGAACATCATTGAGAAACATTTTTATTATTTAATACCTACTCCTTGTGGAGCATGGAATTACTGTTCAAGTAACCTAAGGAAAAAACCTCTCGAGGTTTGGAATTGGAGGATGAAAACTCATAATTCCTTAGTGATTTCATGTAGAGATCACCATTGTGCAAATTAGATTAATTACTATTTGAATCAAAATATCCTTTCAACTAGCAGTAGGTCGTGGCATTCTAAGGTCGATAGCAAGTAGATTTGGAGGTATTCAAAAGGAATTTCATAAGTAGATTGTTATGAAACAAAATAGAATACGATAATAGAACACAAAAATATTCTATTAGATTCAATCTACTATTACAATGATAAACACCTCCTTATATAGAGTTCGAAGTGAAGATAAAAACAATGCATGACAAATGCATGATAAATAATCTAAAAATAATAAACTAATAATGAAAATAAACTAATCTAAATTAAGTCACTAAAGCAATTTTATTACAAAAGTGAGTCTTAATAATCTCTAATACCCCCTCTTAAGACTTTCTACACTAAAACAAACCAATCTAACATAAGCAAACTAAAAAAACTCAAAACTATGAATTCTCTAGAATATATATATTTTTAAATAGTTCTTCAACCAGGTAGACCTCTGTCAAGCTGCCTTGAGACCTTTGTAAATGGTGTAGCTCCCAAGATGAACTCTTGAGTTCCTAGGTTGCCACCTCCTTGAACTCTTGAATCACGGACCTCACAAACCCTTGGACAACAATCCATGTTGAGCTACACTCACAAAGCTCCATCAAGTTGTCTCATGACCCTCGTAAGGGTATGACTTCCAAGATCCACAAAATCTTAAGATAATTGGGCAACCATCCATATTGAGCTTTATGTATATTGGATTCCTTCTTGTTAGCAAAGAACTAGACTTCTTTAAAATGCATAAAAAGCAACTTCTTCACCATTGTCAGTGTCCAGAGGATCTTCAACAATGGCTGCATTAGCTTCCTTAATTTTCCATTGAGAACATCATTTGCTTGATTGCTACAATTGCAAGCTGTGACCCATTTTATTGCAATAATAACATTCTGTCTCCCTTTTGTACTTATTAGATCTTTTATGGTTTGAGTATAATGCTACTTGAGATCATTTCTTCGACAATTAGCATAAGCCAATGCTGTAGTGGAAAGCACCTCCACTCGTGCTTTTCCTATCATCAATAGAGCCACCCCAATTTGCATCTGTAAAAGCTGTTAATGTGAAATCTTTTCCACTAGGATACCAAAGACCATAATCCATAGTACCTTTGAGATATTTGAAAGTTCTTTTAATTGCATGAACATGTGTTTCCTTAGGGGCAGCTTAAAACCTTGCAACATAGCCTACAACTTGCATTATATCAGGTCTAGTGGCTGTTACATACAACAAACTTCCTATTATAGACCTATAAAGTGTTTGATTAGCATTTGAAGACTCATGATCTTTACTAAGTTTGCAACCTGTTATCATTGGAGTACTTTCAGGAGTACAATCTTCCATTTTAAACCTTTTCAGCATCTCTTTAATGTATTTAGTTTGCGAAATAAAGATACCTTCCTTAGATTGAAGAATTTGCAGCCCAAGGAAGAAAGATAACTCCCCCAACATAGACATTTCAAATTCCATCTTCATGTTGGTAGCAAAAACCTTACACATCTGTTCACAATCACTACAAAAAATCAGATCATCAACATAAACAACTACAATCAGCATGTTTTTACCTTCCTCTTTGATATATAGGTTGCTGTCCTCAATACCTCTTTTGAACCCTTGCTATAGCAAATAACTGTTGAGTTTGTCATACCAAGCACGAGGTGCTTGTTTTAGGCCATATAGTGCCTTTTTCAGCTTGCACACAAAATCTTGATTCTCTGACAAAATAAAACCATCAGGCTGTTCTATATAAACCTCTTCATTTAAATCACCATTTAAAAAGGCAGATTTAACATCCATTTGAAAAACTTTAAAACCTTTAAAAGAGGCAAAAGCTAGAAACAATCTAATTGCCTCTAATCTAGCAATAGGTGCAAAGGTTTCATCAAAATCTATACCTTCAACCTGAGCGTAACCCTTACATACTAACCTTGCCTTGTTTCTCACCACTTGACCATCCTAATTCAATTTGTTCTTGAAAACCCACTTTGTGCCAATCACATTCTTGTCCTTAGGCCTTGGGACAAGTTCCCATGTTTCACTCTTTTGGATTTGATCTAACTCTTCCTTCGTAGCAGCTACCCATGATTTGTCTTCTACTACCTCTTCAAATGTTTTAGGTTCAATCATGGACAACAGTGAAATATCATCATCTTCATAGTAATTAACATTCCTTTTTGATGCTCTAGGTCTGTCCTCTTGCATAATCTGATTGATAGGATGGTTCTTTTCAACAAATCTTGATGTAGTCTTGAGAGAAGTCCTAATAGAGGTTTCATTCCTATGATTTTTTGCAGTTCCATCCTTTGAAATTGTACCAACTCCTTCATTTTGACTGTCATCAAGGGCATTTCCAGCATTGTTGCTTGCTGTCCCAACTTGTGTAATGGAAGAACTTTGCTGATTACCATTTTCAATCTCATTATCTTGCAAGCTATCATCACAACTTTGCAATTTCTTTGAGGAGTTAACAATCTCATGAAATTTTACATTAGTGCTCTCAACTATCTTATGCAACCTCTTATTAAAACATTTGTAGGCTTAACTTTTAGAGGAATATCCTAGGAAAATACCCTCATTTGCTCTAGGATCAAATTTGCCTAAATTATCTTCATCTTTCTTAATATAGCAAGGGCTGCCAAAAATCTTAAAATGCTTAACAGTTGCTGTCTTACCATTCCATAGTTCATATGGTGACTTGTTGTGCTTTGCCCTTATCAAACTTCTATTCTGAATATAAACAGCTGTATGGACAACTTCTTTCCAAAAACAATCACTTACCTTAGATTCATTCATCATGCTTCGAGCCATCTCCTGAACTGACCTGTTTTTCCTCTCAACCACCCCATTCTGTTGAGGTGTCCTAGTAGCTGAAAATTGTCTTTTGATACTAGATTTTTCACAAAAACTTATGAAATCATTAGAGGTAAACTCACCTTCATTATTTGATTGCAAGCATTTGATTTTCAATCCCTTCTCATTTTCAACCAAAGCTTTAAAAGCTTTGAACTTCTCCAATGCTTCTAATTTTTCCTTCAAAAAGGCCACCCAAGTCATATGTGTAGTCATCAATTAAGAGTATAAAATATCTCTCACCTTGCAAGCTTGCAGTCCTTGTTGGTCCACACAAATCAGTATGAACCAACTCTAGAGGCATTGTACTTGAGTACTCCTTTGTTTTGAAACTCCTACGAATTTGCTTACCCAACTGGCAATCTTTGCACACAATGTCCGATGGTTTAGTGAGTTTTGCCAAGTCTCTCACCACTTCCTTCTTGCTGATCTGAACAAGGTTGTCAAAGTTTATATGACCAAGTCTCTTGTGCCACAACCAAGATTCATCAAGTAAACTCAAACAAGAAGTTTCACTTTTATCATCATCAAGGATATATAAGTTATTCGCTGCCCTATTGGCTTTAGCAATATCAACACCATCTTTACTAATCTTGCAATAGTCAGAACTGAAGGTTAAATTGTGACCTTGATCACACAATTGACTGACACTAAGCAAATTATGTTTCAAGCCTTAAACATGTAAATTTTAATGATCAGATTTAATGCACAAAAAATTAATTCAAAATCATTCAATAACACAGTAGATACCTTGGGAAAACCCTCCTCTTGAGGGAGAAAAACCCAGCAACAAAGATCTCTCTTATATATATAAATAGTGACAACAACACTCTTTACAATGAGGCCAATCACAAGGCCAATCTTCAGCACCTATGCTAGATGCAATGACAGATGATAATCTGTACTTCTTTGATATCTAATTCTGCCCTTGAATAAATTCGCAACCTGCTCTTAAGGAAATTCACACTTGAATGAAATGAATCTTTTCTTCTTGCTTGATAATGAGAAAGTGATCTCTTATTTATACATCTTGAAGAGACGCCTCCTTTTATTTAATACAAGTTGGCCAGAATAAAGGTATATCCAATAAAAGATAAATCGCGCCAAGAGGAGGTCGGCCTTTAATACAAGAGACGTGCTTTTACATTTAATGATTATTTGCTTTAACAAATCGAAGTGACACATAATAATTACGCCTCTTGAGATCTTATAAATTAAATAGCTTATAGCTATCATTTAATTTATTCGCCAAGGAAGATAGCTGGAGTATTATATCGATGCTGCATGATATCATTAACAAAACAAACAACACATTCTCAACTTTAGTCTTTCCATCATTCACCATTAGAGTACCTTTACTAGCAACCTTAGAAGATGAGTTTCCTCCAAATCTTACCTTACCACCATTTGATTTTTTAAGAGTTAAGAATGAACTCTCATCTCCGGTCATGTGTCTGGAACAGCCACTATCCACATACCAAATGTTCTTCTCACTCTGTGCAAGAAAAGCTGTTTGAACAATCGAAGATTTTGGTTCAGCCTCTTTCTCTTTCTTCTTCCAAACTTTGATTTCCTTAACCTTGCTCTTAATATCTTTCTTTGAGAGATTTGCCTTGTCACTCTTACAAAACCTTGCACTATGTCCAACATAATTATAGTCCCTTAAAGGAGCAAAAGAGTTCTTGTTTGTAAATCTGAAATTATTTCTAAAAGACACCCTACAATTTGTTGTTTTTTGTCCAAAATTATTTCTGATTTTTGTAGAAGGATTCCTTGAGCACTCACCGTTAGAAACCAATTGTTGTTCTTTTGAGGATTTAGAACATTGACCTTCATTAAGACCAACTCCACCTTTATTAGTAGACTGTTTTTGTGAGGCCAAAAGATCATCCAAAGATAGAGAACTTTTCTGATTTATGCTTTCATGGTTCAGCAATGTTGAAGATTTGTCAAATTTTCTGAGAAAAACAATCTCTGTTTCAAGTTTCTCACAATTTTCATCTTTTAGCTTGATCTGATTTTTCAGCGCTTCTTGAATCTTCTTTGCTTCTTCATTCTGGATCTTCAAATCAACGATTAGCTTTTTAGCTTCTTCAATCTGATTTTTCAGATTAACCACCTTTTTTGCATCCTCAAGAGCTTGTGATTTTGCAGATTTTTCTTCACTTTCCTCTTTGAGCAGCAGCTTCAAGTTCTGATTTTTCTTTCTAAATTTCTTAATTTCACTTAAAGCACTAATTAGTTCTGATTCAAAATCAATTTCAGCTTCTTCATCAAATTGCTCATCATCAAAATCTTCACCATCATTCTTAGGTGAATTTACTTCTTCAGCCATAAACAAAATTTGTTCTTCTGAAGACATATCGCTAACTTCTGATGCACTATCATGATCAGTTGAATACAAACTTTAATCAGTTTTTTTTATGCTTATTCTTCTTACCTTGATACTCCTTAGAATGTTTTGATTTCTTCTCATAATTGCTGTCCTCATTCTTCTCATAAGGGCATTTTGATGCATAGTGTCCTATCTTTCCTCAATTGAAACATTTAAAAGGTAACTTGCCTTTGTATTTACCGGAACCCTTCTTCATCTTTCCCATGAAATATGCTTCTTCTGAATCAGAATTATCATTTGAATTGTCACTTGATTTTTGTTCTTTTTGTTTGCCTTTCTTTGATGCTTTGAAAGCTGTCTCTTTCTTTGATGAAGATTCAGTATTCATTCTCATCTCATAAGCTGTCAAAATACCATGAAGTTTATCAATAGACATTTGGTCAAGATCACCCATCTCTTCTATAACAAAAATCTTAGAATCAAATCTTAATGGTAAAGACCTTAAGATTTTCTGAATAACAACACTATCTTCAACCTTTTCACCAAGACCCTTAAGAGAGTTCACTACTTCATCTACCCTCAGAAAATAAGCAGCTATATTCTCTTCCTCTTTCATTTTTAGACTTTCAAATTGCATCCAGTGAGTCTGAAGCTTGGCCTTTTTCACCTTTTCATTTCCTTCATATGCATTCTTGAGTTTATCCCACATAGCTTGGGCAGTGTCACAGTGCATGACTTTACAAATTCAGTTTCTGACAATCCACACAAGATTGCATTTATGGCTTTTGCGTTGCTTTCAAAAGCTCTCTTTTCATCAGCAGTGGATGGAGGATTCTGAGGTGTGTAACCTGACACAACATTGTTCCAAACATCAAATCCCAGAGACATCAAGTATGCTCTCATTCTAACACACCAAAAAGCATAATTGGTACCATCAAATAGAGGAGCCCTATACGTTGCTAGTCCTTCCACAACATTCATTTTATGATCGCACATAAACAACCTTCAAGCTTTTAAGCTTTTGCATAAAGTACTGGCTCTGATACCAATTGAAGATCGCACAACAAATACTGAGAGGGGGGGTGGGGCGCGAATCAGTATTTGAAAACTTTTAAACCTCATAAACCATAAAAATCAGAAATCAGAACATTATTAGCAACATAAAACCATATGAACAAGTTGAACACTAGGATTACGTGGAAAACCATTTCGGGTAAAAAACACGGCAAAATATTGCTTTTATTATCTTCAAGAGGGCACCAACCCTATTACATAGGTGAGCACCAACTCTCTTTGAAGCACCAACTTCAATCTGCTGAAGCACAAACTCCAGCATGAGCACCAACTCACTGAAAACACCGAAGCACCAACTCCAACGGCTGAAGCACCAACTCTAGACTTCTGAAACACGACTTTTATACTGAATTTCAAACATTTCCTTCACTTGAATAGTGAGGCTCAAACTCATATAAAAAATCTGAAAGAACTCAGACTTTCGTACACCCCTGATCATACAAAGAACTCAGATTTCCATACATCCTTGCACTGACCTCCAGAAATCAAATATTTGGTCACCATTAATCTTTAACAATCCACACTCAGAATGATTGCAAAACAACTCAGAATAGTTGGAACGCAAGATTGTTGCACTCAGGTGAATAACTCTGAGAAAGTCATCTCTCACATTGTCCACATGTGAAGTCACAATAAGCATAGAAACAATTTCCTGTAGCAATCCTCACAAAAAGGACTCCATGGTTTTGGAATATCAAACAGTAAAGGATGGCAATCTAAAAACGGTCAATCAGCAAGCATACTGCATTACTACATATATCTTTAAACTCGTATTTGCAGTCCTCATACCATATTGACATAGTCCTCGGAAGAAAATGAATGTTGTCCCTTTCACACAGAAACCTGATAGCCATTCAAACTTCAAGCCCCATGCATATCTAGATAAAATCGTTAGCTCCCAACCTATAATTAAATCAAAAACTTTTTAGCAGCTGTCTCCAAAAATAATAGTCACTTATTGAACTCTCAAATGTCTCCATTTAATGCCATGAATCATTTCTGAAACAAATGGAAAGAAAAACCGTTGAATTTTTTTTTTCTGCAAAAGACCAATACCCGTTTAAATTTTCAGACACAGGACAGGTAATAAAGGAGCATATATATTTAACTGAAGCTGCCCGATTCCTTATATAAATCCTGCAGTATATTTTCTTCAGATTAAAAAAGAGTATGAAACTGACACTGAAGGAAGCATTAAGTCTTTGACAATAGTAACGTCCCTTTTTTTTTTGCCCACACTACACAGCTTGTGTCAGATTTTATGACAGATAATGGTGTTTTAAATAAACACGACTCCTGAAAGCAGCGATAATAATTTCTGAGCAATTTAAAAAAAAAAAAAGTCACGAAGGCATCCACCGAGACTGTAAATAGTCCGCGCCAAATGAATGAGCCGCTAGTAGAAAGGAACCGCCTTTAATAAAAACGAACAGGAAATTGAAATTTGAAAGCAGGCTCAAAATAGATAAGCTCAGCAAATGATAAAACGGAGGAAAAATAAATTTGATTTCAAATAGCCGCCTGGAAAAAAACTGTCACCAATAATGATGCATTCATTAACCATTCACACTGAAACGTTTTAAGAAACTTCGATACCTTGTGAAGTTCAACGGAAATATCTACTAACACCTCCAGCCGCCATAAGGAGAAAATGTGCCATCCTTAAAAGAGTCGACATTAAAAACTGAAGGAGCTGTCTCTTTTTCAGCAACCATACGCCTCCATAAATAAAGATTTAACCTTAGCATAGTATTGAAACCATTTAGCCAACCCTTTGACCTTTCAAAGCTGAGATGGCATTAAGAAGCTCCACATGGCATAAGAGCTGACAAGAATACGAACAAGAAGCTGATGCAGAGACATAACCAGCTCAAACAGACATCTAGGCAGGTTAAGCAAACACCCAGGCAGGTCAAGCAGGTCAAGCTGCTTAACCAAACACACAAGTAGCTGAAGCAGGCAAGTAGAGGGCTCAAGCAGCTCAACCAGAAAGGCAACCAGCACGATTAATCATTAAACCTTGACATCAATGACAGAAAAATTCCAACAGTTTGAACTGTGCCCTAACCATGGGTTCTTTGCCATCTGCAAACCCTAACCACAGGTTCCTTGCCATCTGCAAACTCAAGCCACTCACACTTGTGAAGAAATCAAACCTAAGTTACCGGTTCGGTTTTGTTCTGGTTCGGTTCGAACCCGCCCACGGGATTTTTGGTTTTCGTTGGGTAATACAAAAACATAAAAATCAGAAATATATACATATTTGCAGCAGTAATTAAGTTCAGAATACACCACCATATTAATAGTCAAATAACATAGCAAAAATACACCACCACTTTATACTCAAAAGTCAAATGTCATGATATAGAATTATAAATTAAAGTTTACAATCAGCCATTAATAATTATTAATTATTGATCATTGATCAATCTGAATCATATGGGTCATCAAAAAAAGCAGCATCATCAGCATCATTAGATGCTAAATTTTGTGTAGAACCACAAATAGCATTAGTGGCACTCGCACAAGCACTGCCACTAGCACTAACACTACCGCTCTCATGCTCAGTAGTAGCTGCTTCAGGCTGATAGTCATCATCAATATCAAGTGCAGCTAAGTGACTTGTGGAAGCATCCAAGTCAAGCTGCTCTGGCTCAATATCCCACCTCCTTGTGTCTCCTTCTTTGTAAGAACTATGTTTGTGTGTAAGGAGGCGCAAGTTTGAATGCACATACACCAAGTCCTCAGCCGTTTTTTGAATGTAGCCTATTGCGTTTTATTGAGTGGATGAAGGAGTATGTGCTCCAATTCCTCTCAGAAGAGGATGAACTAGCAACCTATTAAGACCAAATTAAATTAATAAATAGTTAAGAGTTACAAAAATTAACTAAACAAAATTATTAATTAAAATTTAAAATTAAAATTACAAATATAAATTATAAAACTTACTTGGGATAAAACTTTTATTGCAATAGGTTGGAGGTGCATGTATTCTTGCCCATGGAAGTACCACCAACTATGAGCAGCCACCCTACACTTGTCTCGAAGAGCATCCATATTCTGATCAACACTCCTAGAGCATGCAAAAGCCATAAACTCAGCCCTCACTCGATCACGTTGGTCACGATCACTGAAGATTCTACGAATTGCTGCCTTGTACCCTTGGGCCACTTCACCATCCCTATATGGAGCAACTCTTGATGAAGTAGAAAGTATCTCAGGGCTATAATATTTGGGACTCAATGCAAAAGCGAGAAGATGCAAGGGAGTGGTCATTTTGTTCCATCTATCAACCATGATTTCCTGTAGCTCTTTGAAGAATTTTTCTTCAGGATCTTCCTCTTTTGCATTGATGATGGATCTCATCTTCTCAATCATTGAGTCGATACCATCATATACTTCGCCCAAACAAGGTCTATCCAAGTCAGTGTAACGGATCATGCTTAGTATGGGCTCGGTGAAACTGACGAGATACTCAACACGATCCCACCAACCATCATCTAGGACCCTTTGCTTGATCCTATTTGCCCTTTCATTGCTAGATTGCCTCCATACAACCCAATTAGGGCTGATTACCATGGCACATAGTGCCTCACGAACCTTTATAAGTCGTCTCAACACAATTGTGTTGGAGGCAAAACGGGTCTCGGCACCCTGTTTGAAAATCAAAATTAAAATTAAAATATAATTTAAATATACAAAATCAAAATTTAAAAATTAAAATTAAAAGAAAATTCAAAAATTTAAAAATATTGAGAATTAACTTACCTTCAACAACTCCAATTTAGAGAATTGTCTAAACATTCCTTGCGTCATATGGTGGTTGGTGACAAACATTTGGATGTCTTCACCCTCCGCATACACCTGTTTGATCCATTCAATTTTGGATCCAATTTTTTGTAGCATTAGATTGAGGGAGTGGACAGCACAAGGTGTCCAAAAAATGTGTGGATACTTCTCCTCAACCAATAACCCAACAGCCCTACAATTTTTGGCATTGTCGGTTACAACTTGCACAACATTTTGATGGCCCACTTCTTCAATAGCTTGGCAAAGGATGTCAGCAATAAATGGACCATCTTTCTTCTTGTCCCTTCACAACTGCTCTTCAAAAACATTTTGCCCCTTTAGGGGACACAGCAATAACATTGATCAATGGGCTATTTGCATCTTTCCATCCATCAGAAACTATGGTCACCCCTGTTTCGATCCACGAATCCCTTATGGGCTTCAAAGAGTCTGCTACATGTTTCACCTCTTTCTTCAATAAGGTGCAACGCACCTTCTCAAAACCTCGGCCCTTATACCCCTTTGGAGCCTCATTAATAGATTTCACCATTTTTTGCCAATATGGTGATCCATCAATACTGAAACGCCAATCCATTGGCATAGACAATATCTTACATGTCTGACCAGCAACTTCGCCTCATTTTGAAATGAAGCCTAACCTGGCCCCTTAGATCTTTAATTAAAGAGGGTACTATTGTTCTCAGGGGATGTCCACAATGGATGGCTTTCTCAGAGGGTGGTACCAGTGGTGGTGTAGGGTTTCATGATCGAGATCCTTCTTCAACGGATGGCTTGTTTTACCACTGGTTGTTTTTTGGTCTGCCTTTTCTTGCTCAGCAATATATTTCAACACTATATCTTTTGGAATGCCTTCGTTGTTTTCACCTGGACAATTTTTGATGCCTGTTTCAGGGATCCCGCACAAATGCCCTTTTACTCGACTGTATGAGCTCGACTATTGAACATTGCAATGACTACAAATCCAAATATATCCTCCACCACCTGGAAGTTGCCGAACCATTTCTACATATTTCCAAAGGGGAGAGGATGGGTTTATTTTGAAACGAGATTGGATTGAGCTTGAGGAGGTATCGGTTGCCATTGTAATACGGAATAGTGAATACCTAAGGCACAACATATTGAAATTTTGGTATTGATTCATTGAATTTGAAAGTAAAAGACTTAATTAATTTCAAAAAAATGAAAAAATTGAACATGTGTTATAGACATTTAGAGGAATGAAAAGTAAAACAAAACAATAACTAAAAAACAAAACAAAAGAATTGAAGTTCACTTGTGAAAAAAAATGTAAAAAAAAAATCAAAAACTTCAAAGAACCTACCTCTTTTGAAGAAATCTTGCTCTACGATCTTCTTAGCAACGAATAGACACTTGCAAGTGCTTAGGAATAGCACAACAATCAACTTTGAACAATCTACGATCAGCCTTCAAGTCTATTCCAGCTTGTGCAAGCAAAAGAGAAAGTTCAGCAATGGAGGCAAAAAATTCTTTTTTCTCATTCACAAATTGGTAAATGAGTTTCACTTTACCTATTTCATGTTTTTGAGGCAAGTATTAGGGTTAGAATTAATAAAAAAGTCCCTAAAAGTCAAAAACGAGTCAAAAAAGGCATTAAAAAATGATTTTTTTTTGGGAAAAACGCGCCTGGGCGCAGAATAGAACCCGGGTTCGAAATTTTCGAACCCTGTCCGGACCCACAGTCATGGGTCCGGACCCTGGCCGAACCCACAGTCCAAAATACGGACCCAGGGCGAATTTCTTCGAACCAGACCCGAATTCGGACCCGGCCTAGAACCAGATCAGACAGGGGCCTTGGTAGCAAATCGGTAACTTGGATCAGAAGTTTTTCAGACCCTTTAGTTTCAGCTAGAGGAGACTGAAACATACTTTTAGCATGCTCTATGAACTTCAAACCAAATTGTGGTGGATCTAGGGAAAGAAGGGAGAAGATTTTTGCAAAAATAATTATTTCTGAAATACATTTTGCTCACCTTTGATAACTCCTTGTTCCATAGAATCACTGCCTAATTCCTGTAATGAAATAATCTATTGCATTAACTGAAAAGCAGTAGCTCCTCACCCCCATTAATGGTTTAAGAGTTAAAAAAGTAGCCAGGGAGCAAGCTCGATGGATAAAACCACCCAATGGTTTCATGAATTAAAGTTTGATGGTGTTTCAATGGGGAATCCTAGGTCAGTGAGGATGTAATATCCCATTCAATTTTTATTTTTTAAATACAAATCCTAGCTCACAATAATAATAGTTTGCACAATTAAACATAAGCATGAAATTGATCCAAAAATTACAGTTTAATAGTTTATAATCTAATTCAAGTATATTGTTTAGAATATATTTCAAAAAATCCAAATTTATCTACTGCAGCGGCTGCTACTTTATCTTTAAGTCTGCAGCAATCTATATTAATGATTATTAAGACTTACTTTTGTAATAAAGTCACTTTAGTGACTTAATTCAGATTAGCTAATTTTTATTATTAGTTTGTTATTTTTAAATTATTTATCATGCATCTGTCATGCATTGTTTTTATCTTCTCTCGGAAATCTATATAAGGAGGTGTTCGTCAATGTAATCATAGATTAAATCTAATAGAATATTTTTGTGTTCTATTTCATTTTAGAACATGGTATTAGAGCAGGTCACATGAAAAGGTTTGTTACCTGAAAATCATGGACAGATTTTTTATGTGAAAAATCGTGTGTTTTTTTTATCAGCAAATCAAGCAAACAGATTTTCAAAAATGTGATGCAAGATTATTTTTGCAAATCATGGCCATCATCTGCTAAAAAGACAGATTTTTGAAAGATCTATGGCTGGAGAAGGTAGTTTGATCCTATTTTTTGGTGATTTTTAATAAAATTGTGGGTTTTATCTAAATTCTTTGGATTCGCTATTAGAAGGCCCAGGTTCGATTCGGGTCGGTTCGAAGAAATTTGCCACAGGTGGTATTTTGGGTATAGAGTTCGGCTAAGGTCAGGACCCGCAGTACATGGAGTCCGGACGAGTTAGAAATTTGAACGGTTAGAACGATTCTGTCCGTAGCGGTAGCGTTTTTAAATTTTTTCATTTTTTTAATAATTTTTTGACTCGTTTTTGACTTTTAGTGACTTTTTAATTATTTCTAACCCTAATACTTGCCTCAAAAACATGAAATAGGTAATGTGAAACTCATTTACCAATTTGTGAATGAGAAAAAAGGATTTTTTGCCTCCATTGCTGAACTTTCTCTTTTGCTTGCACAAGCTGGAATAGACTTGAAGGCTGATTGTAGATTGTTCAAAGTTGATTGTTGTGCTATTCCTAAGCACTTGCAAGTGTCTATTCGTTGCTAAGAAGATCGTAGAGCAAGATTTCTTCAAAAGAGGTAGGTTTTTTGAAGTTTTTTGATTATTTTTTTTACATTTTTTTTTCACAAGTGAACTTCAACTCTTTTGTTTTATTTTTTAGTTATTGTTTTGTTTTACTTTTCATTCCTCTAAATGTCTATAACACGTTCAATTTTTTCATTTTTTTGAAATTAATTAAGTCTTTTACTTTCAAATTCAATGAATCAATACCAAAATTTCAATATGTTGTGCCTTAGGTATTCACTATTCCGTATTACAATGGCAACCGGTACCTCCTCAGGCTCAATCAATTCTCGTTTCAAAATAAACCCAGCCTCTCCCCTTTGGAAATATGTAGAAATGGTTCAGCCTTCCGGTCAGTGGAGGATATGTTAGTTGTAGTCATTGCAATTTTCAATGACCGAGCTCATACAGTCGAGTAAAAGGGCATTTGTGCGGGATCCCTGAAACAGGCATCAAGAATTGTCCAGGTGAAGACAACGAAGGCATTCCAAAAGATATAGTGTTGAAATATATTGCTGAGCAAGAAAAGGCAGACCAAAAAACAACCAGTGGTAAAACAAGCCATCCTTTGAAGAAAGGATCTCGATCCATGAAACCCCCTACACCACCTTCTTATTATCCACCTACAGAAAGCCATCCATTTATGGACATCCCTCAAGAGCAAACCATGCCCTCTTCAAATAAAAGATCTAAGGGACCGTTGGAAGCTTCATTTCAAAATGAGGCAAGAGAGATTGCTGATCAAGACATAGCAAGATGTGTCTATGCCAATGGATTGGCATTCAATGTTGTTCATTCACCATATTGGCAAAAAATGGTGAAATCTATTAATGAGGCTCCAAAGGGGTATAAGGGCCCAGGTTTTGAGAAGGTGCGTTGCACCTTATTGGAGAAAGAGGTGAAACATGTAGCAGACTCTTTGAAGCCCATAAGGGATTCATGGATTGAAACAGGGGTGACCATAGTTTCTGATGGATGGAAAGATGCAAAAAATCGCCCATTGATCAATGTTATTGCCGTGTCCCCTAAAGGGGCAATGTTTTTGAGAGCAGTGGATTGTGAGGGACAGGTGAAAGATGGTCCATTTATTGCTAACATCCTTTGCCAAGCCATTGAAGAAGTGGGCCATCAAAATGTTGTGCAAGTTGTAACCGACAATGCCAAAAATTGTAGGGCTGCTGGGTTATTGGTTGAGGAGAAGTATCCACACATTTTTTGGACACCTTGTGCTGTCCACTCCCTCAATCTAATGCTACAAAAAATTGGATCCAAAATTGAATGGATCAAACAGGTGTATGCGGAGGGCGAAACATCCAAATGTTTGTCACCAACCACCATATGACGCAAGGAATGTTTAGACAATTCTCTAAATTGGAGTTGTTGAAGGTAAGTTAATTCTCAATATTTTTAAATTTTTGAATTTTCTTTTAATTTTAATTTTTAAATTTTGATTTTTATATTTAAATTATATTTTAATTTTAATTTTGATTTTCAAACAGGTTGCCGAGACCCGTTTTGCCTCCAACACAATTGTGTTGAGACGACTTATAAAGGTTCGTGAGGCACTATGTGCCATGGTAATCAGCCCTAATTGGGTTGTATGGAGGCAATCTAGCAATGAAAGGGCAAATAGGATCAAGCAAAGGGTCCTAGATGATGGTTGGTGGGATCGTGTTGAGTATCTCGTCAGTTTCACCGAGCCCATACTGAGCATGATCCGTTACACTGACTTGGATAGACCTTGTTTGGGCGAAGTATATGATGGTATCGACTCAATGATTGAGAAGATGAGATCCATCATCAATGCAAAAGAGGAAGATCCTGAAGAAAAATTCTTCAAAGAGCTACAGAAATCATGGTTGATAGATGGAACAAAATGACCACTCCCTTGCATCTTCTCGCTTTTGCATTGAGTCCCAAATATTATAGCCCTGAGATACTTTCTACTTCATCAAGAGTTGCTCCATATAGGGATGGCGAAGTGGCCCAAGGGTACAAGGCAGCAATTCGTAGAATCTTCAGTGATCGTGACCAACGTGATCGAGTGAGGGCTGAGTTTATGGCTTTTGCATGCTCTGGGAGTGTTGATTAGAATATGGATGCTCTTCGAGACAAGTGTAGGGTGGCTGCTCATAGTTGGTGGTACTTCCATGGGCAAGAATACATGCACCTCCAACCTATTGCAATAAAAGTTTTATCCCAAGTAAGTTTTATAATTTATATTTGTAATTTTAATTTTAAATTTTAATTAATAATTTTGTTTAGTTAATTTTTGTAACTCTTAACTATTTATTAATTTAATTTGGTCTTAATAGGTTGCTAGTTCATCCTCTTCTGAGAGGAATTGGAGCACATACTCCTTCATCCACTCAATAAAACGCAATAGGCTACATTCAAAAAAGGCTGAGGACTTGGTGTATGTGCATTCAAACTTGCGCCTCCTTACACACAAACATAGTTCTTACAAAGAAGGAGACACAAGGAGGTGGGATATTGAGCCAGAGCAGCTTGACTTGGATGCTTCCACAAGTCACTTAGCTGCACTTGATATTGATGATGACTATCAACTGAAGCAGCTACTACTGAGCATGAGAGTGGTAGTGTTAGTGCTAGTGGCAGTGCTTGTGCGAGTGCCACTAATGCTATTTGTGGTTCTACACAAAATTTAGCATCTAATGATGTTGATGATGCTGCTTTTTTTGATGACCCATATGATTCAGATTGATCAATGATCAATAATTAATAATTATTAATGGCTGATTGTAAACTTTAATTTATAATTCTATATCATGACATTTGACTTTTGAGTATAAAGTGGTGGTGTATTTTTGCTATGTTATTTGACTATTAATATGGTGGTGTATTCTGAACTTAATTACTGCTGCAAATATGTATATATTTCTGATTTTTATATGTTTTTGTATTACCGAACCCAAAACGAACCCAAACCCAAAAAAAAAATCCCGAACCGGTGAACCGGGTTCTCGAACCCAAACCCGAACCCGTAACTTAGTTTCCTGATCTAAGGAGAACATTTATATCAAACCAAGATGTATGTGTATCGGAGATACACAAGGGCCAAGGCACTAGTTAAAGGATCTCATGTAATTAGAATGAGCTAGACATAAATCTCTCTATGATATTGATACACAGTCCATTCCTCATTTCATAATGCATACATCAATTGAAACAGCTGTCACCATTACGGCTGAATACCCACAATGTAATAGTTTATTATTACTCTAATTATGACCTCTATGGATTGTTTAATGCATGAAATGATCTTAGCATCATTAATTTGATACTACTAGATGTAAAAGCATATTATTACACCAATGAGGCCCTCTGGATTTTGTAATGCATGAACACTATCTTAACACCATTCAAACTCCTTATTATTTTTTCAAATGTTAATTATTTATAATCAATTCACATTTCAAATGAATATAAGGCATTATCCATGCTTGAAGAACAAGTGCACACACACACACATGCGCATGTGCGCACACACACACACATGCATGCACATGCACACACACAAAAGTAAGAAACAAATATGTTTTTGAGTATTAAAAAGTATGAAGACAGATATTGAAGCCAAGAGGATTCTCTTTAGGGGACATTAGCAGTTTCAACTCAATGATTATGATACCTATTCATCCTCACAGAGTTAGTCTACACTGTTAGAGTCTGTTTCACCTGGAAGGCCTGAACTTTTCTCTTTTACTTGAGATTCTGTGTTGTTTATTCCAGATGAAACTACATATTGAGCTGGTTCTTTTAGTGACAACAGTCTCTGTATTTTGGAACAGAAATAATCAAGTTATCTACTGTCAAATTTGGCTCACAAAATCAGTTTGAATTTCATCAAAGAGTGAGTTGACCACTTAGAATGAACTTTTAGATCTGTAATCTATGTAGCTGCAGCCTTGGTTGATGCACAAGTGATAAACGAGGACAGGGGATGCTTTGTATGATGTTTTCTATCATTATTGGTTTAGCCAATCATGTTGATTTCTTGTCAAATGGAGGGGGAAGCAACAATAATGAAAAGCTGTTATCATATTGGTTGTGCCTTTCTTATTTGGCCGACGGCCATGTACATGTGCAGTCGTTAGTATGGTTAATTTGGCTGTATGTGGAATTTTATTATCAATTATTTTTTAGGGTATCATAGAAGGCATCCACAGAAACATCTGGTCTGAGAATGTTTGTTTTCACTATCTGTGCTTTGGATGTTGTCAGGAAAACGTACTAGATTTTGAGATCTGAAAGCATTTTTTATGCAGAAGGTCTAATTGTAAGACTTTTTTGATGCTGGCCAATTTTAGTCAATGAGATACTACACATGGACCTCAAAAAACTTTGAGTGAGTGCTAATTTAGATCATACTCTTCTTGAAAACAGAAGGTAGATTGTCATATTGGAATCTGAAACCAAAATTAGTAATAATAATTGGAGCCAAGTATTTCACTGGCTTCACATAAAAATTAAGAAACACCCTTATATACTGGAGACTACCTCTAAGATTATAGAAAATCTGGATATAATCATAATATCATATGTCTCTAAACAGTAGTGTGTAGAAAAATCAAAACTTATGAGTCATGTAAAAATTTCTTGTCTGTAAGACTGAAACCAATAAGACAAGGTTGTGTTTAACAAAATAAGAAGTGAAGCTTTTCATTCAAAGAGATCACCATATCAGCACAGCAATTCAAAGTATGACTAATATTTATTAAATGATAGAATATACCCCCTATTTTTTGCACAGGCCAAGGTTAGGTGTATTTGGTGGTAAGTCTGAGCTTGTATGAGTACCATAGGTACCTTTCTAAGGTTGACCAGACCTGGATTAATTTAGCGATTATACCTAGGGGTGATGGTATAAGAGACATAATGGGGATAATTTCATAAAAAGATCATTATAACTATTTATTCTCCTAAGAGTACTCAAATATCAAGCTCTCATGTAGCTTGATAGATGTTATGCAAGCTGGAATGACCCATTTTGGTGGGTGGGATGACAATTAATTGTCTTGTTGGTTAACTTTGTAGTTGTACTGCTCTACATTGGATGACCCTTGTTTGAATTGTAAAGCATTTTAATTAGACGACCTTGTGTGAGACCTATGGCTACAGTTGGAGATGTCCGGGTATAATGGTAGTTGTGACTACATTAGTTTGATATAATAGTGGAAAATAAATCCTCAACTGCACTGTAAGACGTACGGGCTCAATGTTACTTAGAATTTAGTGTAAGCTGCACTTTGAGCTGTATGCCCCAATCCTGGATTGCTCCTTTTTTCCAACAATGATATTTGTTTCTGTTATCATTAGCATAGGTTCATTGCAAGTACCATGACTTGACATAATTGCATGTGATATGAATTCTTTTATTATTGTTTCCACCAGGTTATTTTTGGAATTTGGATCTCCTACCTAACATTGGTATAGACACTTCTGATAAAAAGTTGGCAGATGTTTCTCTTTGTCTTCCTTGTTGAGGGTACATCATTAATTATACCATTTTCCCTTTGTAAATTTCTTCAATTCCTATTGAGAGAACCTTCTAATCACATTGTGATGTGCTTAGAAGTGCTTAATTCTTCAATGTAGTGGCTATTCCAAATCCAATGTTTGATCCTATTGAGTATTTCATTCTTCTCTTCTTCAGAAGTCATGTGGGAACTCTTGGAAACATTTTCATTTTCTTGTTTCTTTCATTCCATGCTTCCTAATTCATCACAATCTATGGAGCACACTGGAAGCAACTAATGTATAATTCCATTGTGACCATTTGAAGCTTCTATGGCATGCAATTTTCTATGAGTTATATTCTTATATTGGGACAAATGACCTCTTGCTTGTGTTGAAAATTAATGAATGTTTTGAAAGTTGTTCTCTAATGTTATCAATGTTTTAAATAATAATATCATGTTTGAAGTAATAATTACCCAAATCACCATACAAATAATGCTGCTTCATAGTGAAATTAAGCAGATGGAAAATGAAAATCACAGATTTTTGTTTTTCTTGAACCTAAAATGCCTTAACATACAACCATTAGGCAAACTATGTACATTGGCTATTCCCAGAAATTGAACCTGGCTATTTGCTAAGAGGGCCACTTATCTTCATCTCCCACCTACCCCATAGGGAATAACTGCTGATCTGTTTGAGATATTTGTGCAAAATTCTTGCTGTTTCGGTTAGCATTTACTTTCTCCTTTAATTACAAGTATTAACGCTCCTTTAACTAAGATTCTAAATGCTGAGTGCACAATGTGACATCTTTAGTGGTTTCTCCTACATGATTGAGGATATGGTCCTCTTGTGCTGCTTGCTTCCTTAATCTTATTTTCTCCCTTCTGCTTTGACTTGTGATTCATTATTACCGGTAGTGGTACACATGGTAATGCCAAGATTGTTCTCATGGTTTGCAGTACATATGGTAACACCTTAGAGATTTATGGTACACCAAAGCACCTCCTAGATGCTTGCAGTAACACAAAGACCACCCATCCATCTCCAACAAGTGCTGCACATGCTCTAGTAGTGACATAAAGCACTCTACATAGGATCAAGCACTCATATGGTTGCCATACCTCATCCAAACACGTTGAGGTTTCTACCATGGCTTTAGCAAGGTCCAATACACCTCTAGGTAGAACCACAAAGTTCAGATCTCAATGCAACTCACCACATTGCTATAAGTGTCACTTTGTAGACTTTGGGTTGTGTGGTTGATGCGGCAGGCTAAGTGGCACTTGTGAGGGTCATGCTGTTGCAAAGACGGTTGCCGTTGCACCAAACGATCAACCTGTTAATGCCTGATACAACCACTAGAGTTAATGAATCCATGGGAGGTGGTTAAGCCATGTTACTAACCTGAGCGTTGTGCTGCACATGACAAGGAGACCAAGGGCACACACCTTGCAACAATTCCCCCCGAGCACAAGCAAGGGGTTCGAACCTGTGACCCAGGCTTTGATACCAATTGTTGCAAAGACTGTTGTTGTGGCACCAAAAGATCGACCTGTTAATGCCTGATACAACCACCAGAGTTAATGAATCCATGGGAGTTGGTTAAGCCACGCCACGAACCTGAGCGCTGCGCTGCACATCGCAAGGAGACCAAGGGCGTACACCTTGCAACACACACTATCCCAAGTTATCTTCTAGCTCACTAGCACCTCACAATTGTTAGGAGATAAAGAGTCATACAAGGAAATGGTTCCACTTCCACAGGAGATGGTTCAACTTCCTAGCAACTCTTGGTTTCCGTGGCATGAATTTACATAATCTATATATCTAAATTATTGTAATGTTAGATAGACATGTAATAGAGATAAGTAGTAGATAGGTAGACATCAGTTCTACATCCTTCCTAGGAGTATGTCATGTACATAGCGAACAACTAAATAAAATTACATTAACTTTTTCAATTATAAATCTTTCTCTGCCTTTGCACTTGTCTGTCTCTAAAGCTTCTTCACATGCCTATACCTTCATATAAATTTTCATCTAGAGAGTTGTCCACTAGGATTCAACTTGGGCCCTGGATCAGAGGAATTAGATTGGTTCGTCTTCATCTTGCATGTTCTATTGAATGTATATGTATTTGGGTCTTCATCTTGCATGTTCTATTGAATGTATATGTATTTGAGCCTTAACATTGCACCTAAAGATTCATTAGACTACGTATTGACTTGTTTAAAGATGGCCAAACCAACACTAGAGGAGATACACATGATGATTGTAATGTCCCCTTTTTAGCATGCTCATGTTTGCGGATGGTTTAGCCTATAATTTTGACCCTCGTAGGCTAATGAGGATGGTTAGGGGGTCTTCTAAGGATTGCATCACCATCAATATTCAATGGCATTTAGTTATGGCTTTCGTTTGAGGCTTCCAAGACTCCGTATGCTCTACTTACTATTTATAGTAAGTTAGGAATGGATAGGGAGGGACCCTTACTATTTTTAGTAAGGCACTTGGTTGTATGGAGATTCACAAACTTGACCCCAGCTTCAATCAGTTTGTCGAAATATGCAATATCGAAGGAGATATTAAGTTTTAATGGCTCAATTAATATTTTAATTAAAAAGGGTGTTATTATAAAGTTATAATTTAATATTATAACTTCAAGGGGTCACTTCATCATTAAAAGGGGGCCAAATTGATTAATTAAATGTGGACGCTTATTCCAAGGTTTTTAAGAGGTGAAAATTAAATGAAATAGATATTATAACATTTAATTGTTATTAAATTGCTTTTTGGAGGAAATCGACCTCTCCTTGGAGTTATATATTTCAGCCTTGTGAAATAAATGATTCATTTCGATTGAGCATTGGTTTTGATGAGTTTTGTCTGAGAGAGGAAGCCAAGGGTTTCTGAATCAGTTAGCCATTGGAGAACGTTAGCTCTTCAGTGTTGCAGCCATTTGAGGTGGTGAGATATCCATTGAATTTGGCCTACAGGAGAACTTCATTCAGTGGTTCTATTTGTGCTTAAAAGCGAGGAATTTCATCTAGGGTTGAAGGATTGGAAGGGATATCTACAACAAACCTAGAGATTCTTTCTTGGAAGCCATTCTATACAAGATTTTAAATGTTTAATTGCTGCTACAGTAACGCATAAACAGTAACGCGTAAACAGTAACACATGAACAGTAACGCGTGAACAGTAACTCTATAGTGTTTGAGCTAATTGGTGTATTTTTTGCAAGTTTGGAAGGGTTTCATTGAAGATTGACAAAGTATATCATTTGTTGTTCTAGATTTCTGTTGTATGCACACAGCTGGGCAGATTTGAGGCATGATTCAGCTTGCAATCTGCTTATATTAGCTCATGTGATTATTCTCCAGCCTAGGCGTGTTCCTTCTTGGCCAAAGTGCTACCTTCTTTGGGCTTCTTTCTTCATTAAACTGGCCATGAGAGGAGTTTGAAGCATTGTGGAGTGTTTTGAGCTAAGTCACCGCATTCGGCGTATTTCAACCTTCAAATTCGAAATTCGTCGAATGTGATAAATTTGCATGGTATTTGATTAAATTCGTCTAGAATTCATACTGAGAAAAAATAGCTTTCACTTCAGTTAAAATACATTTGTTTTGGGCGAATTTTAGGGTTTCTAGACGTGTTTTTCTTTCAAATAGCAGAGCAAAGCTACATCTCGAGCAGTTGAAGGCGAAATTAATTGTTCGATTCTAAGCTACATCTTTGGGCGACAAAATTTGTGGCTCTCAGTTGAAGGCGAAACTCCAACGATGGTTTCTAGTGCTACGATTGAAGTTGTTTGCAGTTTGCGGCTTGGGAGATGATGGAAATCTTCATGCCCTTTTCCTACACGAAATCTTCACGCCCTGCACAAAATTGTGATGCCCGGCAAGGAATCCTCTCACGCCCTGCAAACCTTCACCGTCGGCATTGCTAAACCTGCAAGGCCATTGTTTTTTTCATTTTTTGTTTCATGCATTTTTTTATAAGGGTTAGTTATATAATATTAGGTATGTTTTATTTAGATTTTATTTTATTATTTTATATATATTAAATTTATACTCAAAGTTAATATTTAATATATTTGTATTATGATAAATTTATAATCTATAATACTATTACTGTTATTTTAATATAAGGTTCCCATATGTTTAGATTTTTTTTTTATATAATTAAATTTATATTAAAAATTAATTTGTATAATGTATTAAAATATTAACTATTTACTATTATATTAAAACTCTATTCTATTATATAATATATTTATTATTGTATGGATATATTACTTATATTTATATAAAAAAATAATAATATTTGCATAAGGCGAATTTAATCCGAATTTTATACTTTTCGAATTTTTTCCTTGTCGAATTTCAATGTTGCCGAACTCGAATTTGAATTCGAACCTGGTGACTTAGGTTTTGAGAGTGGAGAACAAAGAATTTGCTGCAGATCGATTTCATTTTCAGTTTTATTTGTTGCTGGTAATCTCCAAAATTTCATGTATTCAAGCTTTGGACCATCGGGTATGCTAAGCTGAAGAAATTAAGCATTGTATACTTTCTTATTCATGAATACAATCATTTGCAGCTCTATATCATTTTAAGTTTGTTTCAGACTATTGTATTTTCTTGCATAGTATATTTCTTGCCTGGCATTTTGTTGAAACAAACAAATAATATCATATATTGTTGAAAAAACCAAGAAAAAAGCGTAAACCCTCAAAACACCAAATTGCAAAACAAGCAAAAAACAATCAGTCCCCGCAGTCGAGAGGAGACGAGTTCTTACAATGATCAAGAGAAAAATCAAAGAACTCATGGATTAGCTGAAATTCCTGTTCAATTAGTTTGTAGAGGTCATTGAATGGGTGACCTTTCCATTCACAAATGTGGGTGAAAGGTAGCCATTGAACTTCATGATTGATGGCGGTAGCATGAAGAATCTATTTTTTTTGGAAACCATGGAGAGATTGGAGTTGCCTGCCATACCCCATTTACATCCCTACATATTAGGATGTTTTCGTGCATGCAACGCCCAAGGTATGTAAGTCACTCTCCAATGTTTCTTTTCATATTCCTTTCATCATTTTTAGGAGGAGATAGTTTGTGATGTAGTGCTAGTGGATGTCTTTAAAATACTTCTTGGGCATCCTTACATGTATAGTCAAAAGTTTGTGTATAGTGCCAATCTTCACAATGTAGTTGTAACAATTGGTAGTAAGAGATATCAGATTCCTGAAGTGAATTCTTCCTCCACACATGCCACACCAACTCCAGAGAAGATTGTGCCATACACTATGCGTTCTAAGTTGTTTGCACCTCATCTCCAACTGAAGAACGACTTGTTGCAGCAAAGATAGATTAGATTCTGGAAACTATGTTTACATGTACATGGTAGTGAGAAAGGGTCAGTTCCCACAACAAGCCAAATGGTTCACTGAGTAATAGCTAGAAGCCAAAGCTTTGCACTTGCTTCCCAGACTCAATGCAATTGAGACTATTGCTTCACAAGGAGGGGCAACTAATCCAAGAGGATTCACCAACAGTGATACATGTGGTAACACCAACACTATTCTTATAGCTTGCAGTACATGTGGTAACACCTCATTGATCTGCGATGCACTAGAGCACCTCCCAAATGCCTGTGGTAACACAAAGACTAACAAATGATCTCTAGCAAGTGCTGCATAGACTCTAGCAGTGGCACATAACACTCTACACAGGAACGAACACTTGTGTGGTAACCATACTTCACCCAAATACTCTGCAATTTCTGCCATGGCTTTGACAGGTTTAATACACTTCCTAACCAAACCACAAAGTCTGGTTTTCATCACAACTCATTGCGCTTCTTTGAGCATCACTCTGCAGACTTTAGATAGTGTGGTCGATGTGGCAGTCCAGGTGGCACTTGTGAAGCTCATGCTATGCCATTCACTGGCAAGCACCTACCAACAAATGGTTACACCCCACAATTGTCAGGAGATACGGAGTCATACAAGGAAATAGTTCAATTTCCATAAAAAGTGGTTCAACTTCCTAGTGACTCTTGGCCTCCACAGCATGAACCTATGCAATCTATATATGTGCATATCTGTAACATTTTAGTAGATGCTCTCGCAGTGGCACGTAACACTCTACCAGGGTCAAACACTTGTGCAGTAACCATACTTAACCCAAATACTCTGCAGTTTCTGCGATAGCTTAAGCAGGCTCCAATACACCTAACTAAACCACAAAGTTTGGTTCTCATCACAACTCATTGTGCTGCTTTGAGCATCACTCTGCAGAATTCAGATAGTGTGGTTGATGTGGCAGTCCAGGTGGCACTTTTGAGGCTCATGCTATGCCATGTCATTCACCAGCAATCACCTACCAACAAATGGTTACACTCCACAATTTATCGGGAGACAAGGAGTCATATAAGGAAATAGTTCCATTTTGATAAGTATGTAATATCCCTAGGGTTATTTACTCATCACCAGATATAAGTAATAAGCAAATCAAACATTACAGTTCTGATATATATATTTTTTATATATATTGGGGATTTTGTTCACATGAGCAGTGAGCCCATAAAACCTGAGTATTAATCATAAACAGGACTGCAAGGTCTGGTAAAGGATTAATACAGTGTTGGTTACTGAAAAGTACAAGTTCAGTCCTTTCCAAATGATCCCAAAAATCATGTATACAAAGATAGTTTCAGAAACACCAGATATACTCAAATCTGAGCATTGTTGTATGAATTTTCCAAACTTGGAATATAAGCTTATTTTACCCTTGTCAACTCAATTCTCTTACTGCTGAACAATTATATTCACAGTCTACAAGAGTTTGTAACAATCAGACAATACAATCAACAATTATCATCACTAGCTCAGACCCACAACAATTTACTCAGAATTAGGCAATTTTCATATACAGAGAACAAACAGCAATATAGAAGTATTCAGATGTTTCTGCTCTTAGTCAGACTTGGAAAAGATGCAAGGGAAGTGTGATAGCAGTTTGATCAGGCTTCTTCCCATGTTGATGTGCTTCCGCTTCTCCTAATGTTCCATTTACTTATATTGGTTAGCACTATGTCTGAATAGGAGTAGTTTGCCTATGCAAAAATGGACACTCTGAGAATATACTTGAGCAGATCTGAAAATGTTCCTCTTGCACACTTTTGCTGCCCTATGGCTATGGCGATGGCAATTTGTGAACCAATGTCTTTAGTGAGCTGCCCATGATGATCTCAATTTCCATGATCTGGAATGGTGAATTCTTGCTGTCCCAACACAGTTTTAATGAATAGGCCCTAGGGTTATTTCTGATCTATTGTGCCCTTTGACTTCCTTCACTTCACCTGAACCCTATATGGCGCTCAGTCCAGTAACACCAAATTATAGTTAATTCAGCCTGCAACTTCTGGGTGAAGTTGCCAAGGGGTGAGGAAGGGATTTTGTCCTACCTCACATGAGCAATCCCAGAGGTTTTGGTCTCTGCTACTGCTTGTGCAAAAATCAGATGAAAATGTCCAAAAATCCAATGCTCTTTAAATGACCAAAAAAACTTTTATTTATTTATACCTGATCGACCCAACCACAGCTAGGTCAGCCTCCAAAAGAGAATTGGTGACCAAATAATTTCAAAATGAAGTCAGCCTCAAGGAGTTTATTATCATTATTATTAAATATTTAGTATTATTATTATTATATATATTTTTATTACAAAATTAGTATTATTATTGTGTTAAGGAAACACTTTTAAAACATTAATAATAGAATTAAATTCTCCTTGGAACGGAGGGGACATGACAAAGTAATGGTTCAACTTCCTAGTAACTCTTGGCCTTCATGTCATGAACCTATGTAATCTATATATGTGCATATGTGTACATTAGATAGACATGTAATAGAGATAGGCAGCAGACAAGTAGATATCAGCCATACATCCTTCTCATGAGTATGTCATGAACATAATGAACAACTGAATAAAATTGCATTTAGTGTTTTAGTTCTATTTCTTTCTCTCCCTTTGCACTTGTTTGTCTAAAAGCTTCCACACACACATATAACTTGTAATGCCCCAATTACTTTTCTTTAAATATTTTGAACCCTAGCACACAATAACAATAATTCGGCACAAAGGGGACCCTATGGTGAAATTGTGGGGCTTCTTGCCTGTAGTGCCAACAACCAAGGTTCAAACCTTGCGGGCTTGCCATGTCAACAATTGAGATTGCTTACCCTCCAAATTAAGCTAGCATTAGTTTCAAATTTTTTTGTTAATGCGCTACCTCTACCCTACTTTGGGCTGATTTTGATTTTCTCTATGGGGCCTTGTTTGTAAAGGGTTCAGTGTTGGACTAATTGCCAACATCTCCCTTTAGATTTGGGACATTGACTAACCGCCTCGTGGATTCGTTTATCTCTGGCGTTTGTATCACACATTAACAGGTCAATCTTTTGGCACTATGGCAAACGTGTTCCAACAAATGGTATCAGAGTCGTGGTTGCAGGTTCGAATTCCCTCAGGTGATGTTGAGGGGGGGATTGTTGTACTAATCACCAGTGTCTCCCTTTGGATTCAGGACATGGACTAACCGTCTCTCATGGATCCGTTTATCTTTGGTGTTTGTGCCGGGTGTTAAGAAGTCGATCTTTTGGTGCAATGGAAAACGTGTTCCAACATTCAGAACCCTTGTTTCCTGTTTATCTCAATCAAAAACAATAATTTTGCATAATTATTAATAAATAGCAACTTTACTTTCCTTGAATGTTCAGAAATGACTATTAATATTTTTGTATATTATTTTAGATACTTAGTGTACAGCCCAAAAAATGACTGAATTAATTCCAATATTAGTTGTTGTTTAATCTCAAAGGCCGCAATGATTTGCTTGATATGAATTCCTTTGAAATGTCACCCAATGTGATGTCCCCAACTCAAGCCATGTGGCTTAACGATGCATGGGCTGTCCTTTCCTTGGATTACCCAAGAGGAAGAGGATTTAGAACATTATTGGGTAAATGTGGAGTCTTTGGCTTGTATCCTATTCAATTCTTAAGTTGTGGGCACATCTTTTTATGCAACTTCAGTGACTCTTAGCCTAAAGACTTATTATTTCCCCTCTTTGAGTTTAATGACTTAAGATGCATGTACTTTAAGGGATTTTTATTAAACATGTGCAAAAAGGGTCTAGGGGGCATTGGAAATAAGGAGCCTATTGGCTCATTTTTGAGGGTTTATTTGGAACAATGGATTACAATGGATTGGGCTTGCAATGAATCTATGGCTGAGATTAGATCATTCATTTGGGAGACATTATACATCTTAGGGTTCTTTAGGAGCTCATTATGTTATCAATTTTTCTCTATTGCTGCTGCAATCTTTGGCTTGAGGTCTGAAAACCCTTGAGTATCCCTGGTTTCAGAGAGACATATGGGCTCCCCCTAGTTAGAAGGGTGTGTTTTGGTGGAAGGGCTTTGGTCTGTGATGCTCTAGCACATCATTTTCAGAGCTGCATTTTGTTAACAGGTTTGGAGGTCATTTTGGAAGGTGAGTTTCAGAATGCCAGGATCAGATTTGGATTATCTACAGACATGTATCCTCTTATTTCTGAGCATCATTGAAGCTAATAAAAGAAAGGACAAGTGGGACAGACCCAACGTTGGTTTACTGGGGTTTTGGGCAAAGGTGGCTAGTTTTTGAAGATTTTTTTTAGGTATTTGTGCCTAAATCTGCATACTATTAATCATATTCATCTCAAAAAATTATGGAAAAATCAATATAAGCTATTTTTGAAAATTTTGGGCAGTTTTTAGTGTGTTTTCTGTAACTTTTGGTATTCAGAAATATTCAGAAATTTCTATCAATTAACAAAAAAATCAGAAAAATGTTTTGAGCATAGATCTGAGCTTGTTGAAGTGTTATCTATTTGTAAATAAAATTTCAAAATTTTCTATTGCATGTTTTTGGAGATTTTGTGTTTTTCCATTATCCCTATTAGGGATATTACACCCAATCTTCCTGAATCAAGGGTTTTTCGTCCACTAATTGAGTTCAAAAGTGTTACATGTAGAATGGAAACTTTCAAACTAAATGATTAGCATTACATTTATAGGCGAGTTTGACTTTCGTCCTACTTAAAAAAGCTGTGGGTATCCAAACACTCGATAGTTTGAAAAAATAAATGTAAAAATTTGACAAGTGCACATACATAACCTATTGTAGTGTTCTTTTTTTAAACCAAAATACAACATAAATATTTAATATGAAATGAGCATTGAGTTGCATGATGATTTTTGGCATGACAACTCAATATGAAATTCAGTGGAAGCACTTGGAGACTCTAGGCAAAACTCAAATAGTGCGAATTGGAGACACTTATCCTGTGGGTTAAAAAATTCTTGCAAAATTTCCAACTTTGAGCTTGATTCGTAGTTGACAATGGACTATGGTCTTCTCTTTCCATCACATGTGATTTCTCAGCTGCATACTGTCATCTTTTTTTGTTGCTTGAGTTAAAAGTGAAGCTCTTTTCCTTATCAATAGTGTGAATTTGGACGATTGTAGTAAAATCTAACTTTCCTTTTAAGTTTTAAACCCTATCATCATGGTCATCCACACCCTTAAATCTTGGAGATTTTTTTCCCACAACATGCAAATCATCATTAAAAAAACTTAAAGACCTTTGCAACTTAGCCCTTAATATACAAACTGATACCAATTGCTTTGATGATTACATAAAGTGACATTTCTTCTTCATATGTTCCTCTCGAGTCTCATTGTTATGAGTGATTGTTTTGAGAACAAGAATAATGGTTAAGATCCACACTTTACCATATTTTTTGAATCACTTACGGTCGAGTAAAATCAGTGACATGTTTATATGAAAAGGCAATGAGATGCTAGCTTTTAATAAATGAAAGGAAGAGCTAAACCATGGAGTAGTCTTCATGACTTTATAACATTTTATAGCAGGTTCTGTAGTAGAATATGTTGGCCTTTCAAGCTATAAGATGCTGTCCTTTCTAAGAAATATATTTAAAGCATATGCACACATGGGGTTACAGCAGGGAAGAAATTATTACAAACAGCCTTGAGTATATTAAGAAACATCAACCACCCATGGATTCTAGTGAATCTTATCATGGGGATTCAAGTTCTGTTCAACCTCGCCCATAAAACATAAATAAATGAGAAGGGGCAGAAAAAATCAAATTCAGAGCCATAAATAATAAAAGTCTGCATATTTATTAATAAACTTCAGAAGTTTACATACTAACTGCCAACCACTTTGTGGGAATTTGTTTCAACCATGGAAGAAGTCCATCTCTAATTTGAAACAGCACTTCTGCTGCCATTGTAAAAGACTCCTGCCTACTGTGGGGGTTTTCCATAAAATAGATACAGAGCTAGACAAAGGCCAAAAAGTAGGTTGATCAGGCCATGTGTGAAGAGATCACTTCTTTCCTGCAACAAAATTTATCTAACCACTCCATAGTTGGTCCTGAAGCTGAGCCAAAATGGGGCTCCCAACCTGCCTGCGCAGCCTTTGGGTACTAGCTGCAAATCAAATTATGTTCTATCTTTACCTTCCTGTATACTCCACGTATTAAGTTATAATCTTCATATCAAAGTCTGCTGTAGATAACTTTTACCAGCTCTCCAGAATAGGTCTGCTGTTCAGGCTGTTCAGAAGGGATATCCTTCCTCCTTACTTAAACCTACCACCGTTGGCTTCTTTTCTTCATCTCTGTCTGGTACCATTTTCTCCATCATCAGCAGCTAGAGCGGTTCAGCCAATCTCATTTCCTCTTCATCCTGATTAATCAGCTTCTTTGTGTAATGTGAAGTTTTTCACTCAGGGCATTGAGCAGTGCCTTTATTTTACCATGTCAACTGCCATTCCCTTCATAAGCCTTCAAATCTTATCAAGTATCATCATCACTCCTCGGTATCCAATTCCTTTAGTTCCCTCACCCACCACTTTCAGCTACTAGATCTTCTCATGAGTTGCAACTTGCAAGCACATTGCTTGCATTGAGAAGAACAATCTGAACATCTATCAGATAAGCTACTTTCTTGCAGTTCAGTTTGGAGTTGGGGCCTAAGAATCATTTGGTTACATCGTCTTGCAGATACTTTCACAAAATAACCCATATACTTTATGCCGTTTACTTAAAATTTGTGATTATTCATGAATCATGATCATGGTCTGCATCTCACAATACTGCTTTTAGATTAAATTTGCACGTTGCTTCCTTACATATGATGTCTCTTTGTTTGCTATTCATACGTGTTGCTGTATGAAATATCTTCTGAAGAATACTATCTACTCTACTTTTTCCTTCTGCATATTGGATTATGTTATATTATGTTTGCATGTCATCGTTTACTTGTGTTCAATACGATTCGGATTGACCTTCTGCAGGAGTGGTATTCTTTATGTAGAGATGTATGATCTGGAGTGACATTAAAGTGTCAGTAAATTAATCCTTGATTCTATACACGAAGGTTTTCACAAACTTTTGCTTATTAAAGATGGCATGCATGACTGATTTTGCATGCTTGCTGCATTATCACCCATGTTAATCTAGGTGTTCAATTTGTTTGCAGAGTATCTTATTATGGATAGGGAAATGAAAGAAAGTGATATAGAAACCAAGAAATTAGACAAATGCACTCAGGAACAAAAGAAAAATATGAAAGTGAAAGTACTGTTCTTTGCCAGGGCCCGTGATCTTGCCGGTGTATCTGATAAGGTTTTGGATATAGAAGAAGGTTCAACTATTTTGGACTGTATTAATAAGCTTATACTGCAAGTACCAAGTTTAAAAGCAATATATGACTGCATGGCAGTGGCCTTAAATGAAATGTACACTTCTGACTCTGTTGTTGTGAAAGATGGAGATGAACTTGCTCTTATCCCTCCAATCAGTGGAGGTTGAAATTGGCTTAAGCTCCACATGCGTTTATTGTGGCCAAGTATTCTGTTGGTTTTCTATTATTATTATCTAATATTAATATGTGTAAGGGGTTAATGTGTTGTTCTAAGTGATGATTCTTAGTCTTCCATTGTTGACTTCTACTGTTAATATGCAATGTTGATGTTTACCTGGAGCTGAATAATATGGTTGCTCATAAGAAGCTACTGCAATATTTGTAAACTATCTTCAGTTATAAATAAAATAAAATAGATTGTTATATGTACCTTGTTCATCTTCACAATTGCTATTGCTTCAAAGCTTTACAATCTGATTGGACTCTGCAATAAAGGTTGGACATATAGTCTCCATTTTAATCAAGTCTCTGAATTTTTATTAGCTTCACAACTTTCTAAGTTATTTTCTTTTTGTTGAGAGGATAAACATCTTGAATTGTTTTTAGCAATCTATTGGTATTGAGAGCTTGGATCATAGATACATGGGGCATATATATACCAGCTTGTGAAATTAAAGCCAATAAATTAGAACATTGAAAATAAAAATTATATTATAATACTAAATAGCACATTTGTTAAAAATTAAAGTTTAATTAAAATTTGTAATACTAGCCGAGGCTGTGACTTCGCCGTCCACAAGCCATTGGAATACCTGTCTCAGCCCTTAAACAGGTTTTGAGTCACCATTAAACAGGTTCGGTGCCATTAACCATTTTTAAAATTCAACGCCAGTTGATTGATGTTCCATTAAAGCCTCAAAAAATCTTGTCTCGCGTCATTTAATGGGATATGAATCATAGCGGCAAGCAGAGGCGACTGAAGAAAATATCAAATGCATTAATATCTTGGATTTGATTTTCCCTTTGGAAGATTTTCTCATTAATACATGCATTGTTGTTCACAGTTACGCTTTCTCTGCCACCGACCTTGATCACTGCCCAACAATACACCGGGATTTTAATCAGTCAACCAGTGACCTTCGGGTTATGGCAGTTTCTAGCATTTTCGCATTCTCGGCAGTTCACAGCGAGCAAAAGTGAAATTACCCGGCCTGCTGCTCACGGTAAGGGCGAACGAAGTGCTCACGAGAGAGGGATTTGAAGCTCATTGATTCAGTGGTAGCGGCCGGATTTACAATTATAGTGGTGGAGGAAGGAAGAGGAGGACAATTGTATGAGGCGGTGTGCGCTGTGAAAGTAAAAGTGAGAGGCAAAGCACATTTGCTGGTTACAGAGCGCATGGACATCGCCACTGCCACAGGCACCACAGGAGTCGTCCTCTCTGACCAAGGTTCCGGTTACTGCTCCTTACTACTGTTACATCAATTTTTAAAAAGCTAAGTAAATTGTGCCCTGCCTATACCAGGATAGAAAGTAATGTTGTTTGCCCCTTTACCACTACTACTTACAGAATCAGATTTTATACCAAGTTTAATTCATTGACATAAGAAAATTAACTGCATTTGTTTCAGTTTTGAAAGTGCTATAGTTAGCACTTTCATATAAAGAAGTCCTGCTCCTATCACTTGCCTCATGATTCTCCCAATAATCCATTCACAAGATGGGCTTTTAACTAGTGTTGTCCAACATTCATGATGTTAAATTGTATATCTAAAGTTTATAAACCTTTCATGGTAGAAGATATTCTACTTTAAAAATATATTGCAGTATTCGGCCTAAACCTAGGATGGCTATGCAATGCCGTCATGTTGAATACACTTTAATCTTTCTCTATATATTTCCATTTGTCATTACCAAGTCAAGCATTGATCTAGAAATGTGATGGAACAAGAATTTACGGTCAAGGATAGCAAAGCATGTCATGTGCTAGAACTTTCTCAATTCACCTTTCACCATTGCCAACGGATTTCAAAATCAGAAATTTAAAAACGGGCCTCATTATCATGTCATCAGCCCAACAATGGCATTTCTAATAAATCAGAGTCCAAGAAAAAAATGATAGTATCAGAACAACTACTGTATCCAATTTCATCAGATGCAAATTTTATGGAAGGGGCTCAACTAGAGCCATGGGCATACATTTCATAATTTATACCACTCTATAAATAGGACCGGGGTCAACATAGTAGACTTTATCATCTAGTCCTCAGAAGAGTTCTCCACTTTTATTGGTTCAGAGGCAGGTTCAGGTTCTCTAATCAATTAATCCAAGTTAGAAACTTCTCATGTGTTGATCAGGTATGTTCTTCCAGTCAACTTTTGTATCCTACTTTTCATGTACAAAATATTGAACATGAAACTTTTAAAAGTCAATCAAATGACTTTGAAGCTCCACACTCTCCAACCAACTGAGTAGATTGGTGAAGCTGGATTTGTCCTTCAATCGATTCAACTATTTGCTTCCTTTGGATATTGGAAATCTTACACATTTACAGAATTGATGGGTGGTGGAAGAACCTGCTCCATTTAACCTACCTCCATTACTATTATATATATTTCTTGTTTTGATTTTACAGGCTGAGATATTACCACATTTATTCTTCTTCAATCGCAGATAAAAGACTCGGATTTAAACCTCTACATGGCTCCATGTTTTCTGAGACTGAAGGTGAGTTTGATTTAACTTCATTTCTATTTTGTTTTTATTTTTATTTTTCTTACCCTTTTTAAGTGTTGTAGCTGTAATGAGTAACAAAGAGATTTAAATAAGATTGAAATAAATGTCCAGCTTTGCACTATATGGCCAATCCTAGAGTTTAAATTTACATTGAGTTGTGTCTTAAATTCAACTCTTTGCGGCTATTACTTTCCGAATTTATTAATATTTATTAGAGCCTAATTATTTTTAATTATGTTTTAAGTGATTATTATTATTAATATTTTTAATATATATACCGTTGATAAATATCTAAAATAAAAAATGATTTAGAAAAATATTAAACTAGAATAAAGAAAAAAATAGTAGAAAATAAAAAATAAGAAATAAGTCATAATAAGTGTGAATTAGTATTTGATCTATAAAAGTTTTGCTCAGTCGATGGATTCTTTAAGGAGTCTTTTGTTTGCTGTTCAAACTTAAAATGCAATAAACACCGGTAAAATTTGAAATCATATGATTAAATTCCTATTTATACTATTTATGCTTTAATTAAGACATTTATACTTTGAAGACTATTTATGCTTTAATCAAAACATTTATATTTTTATATTGTTATATAACTAATTATATAAACTTAAATAAATTTAAATTTTACTTTTACTTTTCTATCGGCGTATCTCTTGAACCTTCTATAGGTGCAAGTGCTAGTATAATATAAATTAAAAGGTTGAATTGAAAGTGAAGTCACTTCAATAGAACACAATCCAAAACCTTTTCTGTTTTGACGGGCAATAGCATGTTAGAGGAGAGAGGCATAGGAAAGCAATGATAAGCAAAGAGGAGAAATGGGAATAATAAATTAAGAAGTTTCTCTCATACCAATTTTTGAACGGCAATTGGATTGGTTAAGCCATATGGGCATAAAGGTGAGACTGGAATTGTCAACCTATATAATGACATAAAGAGGTACATGGTGGAATGTCGTACAAAAATATATATTTTTATGTTATAATAAATTTATATTTCTTTTTAAGTTAGCTTTAGAATTTAGATGTGCGTTGCGAATAAACATGTATGCCCAGTATTTGGAATGGTGAGTCAAAATGTTGTAATACATTTGATGGGGGCGTACCATAAAGTGGCACTTTCCAACAAACCTTTAGCACTTTTTTATTGGTTGGGCTGGCATGCCTACCCACTTTAAATTTTCATTGGACTTCCCCCAATCTTTATTCTATTTTGAAGTCAACGTCATATTTGATGACGAGTTTGGGGAACATATTTTGATCTTCTCCTAGTTCGGCCACTATTGTTAGTATCTCCACCTCTACTCTTAGGATACTATTTTATGGAGCTTATATTGCTTATTCTAATATGATTTTATTATTAGAAATGGTTGGTGTTCCATTATAATAGATAACATATGATTTTTTTGGTTGGAATACGATTTGAGAGGTGCTGATCAATGTTAAACGAATAATAAAGACAAGTTTACAAATTTTTTTTATCATACAATTTTTTTTTGGCCTTCTACAAGTCATGTTGTGGATGCTTTATCTTTGTCCTTTATTCAGTGTATTTTTTTTTTGTATCTTAGATCTTTGTTAAAAGGTTGATGAAAATAGTTTTTGATGGGGATTAACTTTTTAATTTCTCATTTCTTACTTCACACATTTAAGAGATGTTGGTATAAAGGTACATGTTTTTGTGCTAATGTGATGAGGCTGGTTTTAAGTTAGATTACATTTTGAATAAATACATTTATTTATCATCTAAAATGACATGTTTTAATGTATTTGTGGAATGGTACCACAATACTCACTTTTCAACCACTCACATTTATACATCTTTTATGTTATATTCTTGTATAAAACACAATAACCATAGCCATATTTACAAAATAGAAATAAGAATAAATAATATTTAAGAGTAGTTTGTTATTTTTTTGGGTCAATTCTTAATGCCATGCTATGAAGTTAATAAGTCTATGTTTGAGTAGCTTTTATATGTACACAAGGTCTTTGGAGGATTTCCCTTGTTAAATTCAACAAATGAATCACACTCAATCCATTTCTTAGAACAATTATAATGACTAAGACAAAGGTCTAGATTTATGGGTGATGAATACATACAACCTATAAAACGAAATAAAGAGGCTCATAATAGACTTTGAATCAAAATGAATTTGTAAATATATTTGAAACATAGTAGTTTGAAGAGTTGTACTAAAATATAGACAATTTTTTTTTTGTGTTATAAAATATTTGCTAAAAGATCATTTGAAAACCCTTTGTTATGTTAGATTAACCTTAGGTACAATCGTGGTAAAGGTATTATATTCTTTAGACACTTTTGATTTGATGTACTAGTATTGCTTTAACATTTTTTGGTGTGGACCTATTATAAAGAACCATTTTTAGTTTTTTTTCATATTTATTGTATGAGGTCTAATAAATTTATTGAATTTTATTTGCTAAAGGTGGTTGTATTGAGATCTTCACTTGTGACTTAGTAACCTCTTGCAAAATACATCTTAAGTTCTAGTATGAACAATTATTTTTTCTTCTAAAAAATGCATGTATGTGAACTCTAGTATTCCTATATATAAAATTTTCAATGGTGTCCTTTAATAGAGAGTGCATGCATGACTTTAATAGATTCTGGTGTGGATCTATTGCATAGAACCATTTTTTAGATTCTTTTTCATTCTTGTTGCATGTGGTTTAAGAAATTTATTAAGTTTTATTTGTTTTGATTGAGGTAAACCGGTTTTGAAGGGACCATTAACCTTGTACATTAGATAAAATAACACATAGCATAAACAACAGAAACCTAGATGTGACAAAAACATAATAACTACAACCAATAACAAACCAACATGCCTACAACCAAGTTGCTAATCACAAAAGAGTACCTAGGGGTCCAACCTAAATAATGCTAGACCCTACCCTACTCAATCCCACACCCCTCACTTTAGTGTGTGATTGGGAGGTAGATTTGGGAAAACCTTCCACCTTTGAATAATCATCTAGGAGATGTTATCATCCAAATACTTAGACCTAGGAGAAGGGGTGAACCCCTAGAGAGCCCATCCATGGGTGTTACACAAATAGAGGAACATCTAGTTGTTAAAGCTAGTCATCAATCAACTACCTTAGGAGTAGGTGAATGTTGCACTAAAGCTAAGGGTATAATAGGAGCAAAGGAAACAAGAAACTAAGTAACTAGACTAGAAGCTAGGTGGGACTCACCAATAGCAACTAAAGGAGTTGAAGGAGCGATACTCTCTTGAGTTGTGCCAACCACATGACAAACCCCCTTTGGAACATGACTCACCACAAGGGGTATGAAAAGAGAAGACCCAACATCCTAAGAAGACTTGTCATCTTGAGATGAACCATCAACTAGAGAGTTCAAAGCTTTAATAATCAAGTGCTCTCCATGGCCATTCCTCCACCATGTCACCATACCCTTGCACCAAGAGAGTGGATAATTGAAAGCCAAGTGGTTAATGAAAAAAAAATGTCTACATGTGAAGGGGAGACCCTTATAGTCAAGTGATTGAGTCTAAGGCCTATCCCTTACGATTTAAATAATATCCCTATGAAGAGCCTTGAGATATATATGTCCACCAATACAAACAAACATAGAGTAAATCATGTAGGAAATAGTAAAGTCAACCTTCAAGGAGCAACCAATTGCATTGCCAATGACCTCATAGCAAGAATCTTCCCAAAATTGGAGAAGATTTAGAAGCCAAACCCAAATTGCTCTAATATTGAGAGGTTTGGAGAGGGGGTTGAAGGATATACACCAAGGCTTAACTAAAAAAGAGTCCTCTCTCCACATCAATAACTTACCATCAAGCACCATATCCATTTCCTTTGAAGACAAAAAAGTCGCTATGAAGAAGCTTCTAGCACAAGGAAATATCTTGATCTTTTCATCAATGAAAAGCTTCAAAGACTCCAAAACCTAGGTGTGTGAGTTAGGTAGAGAAGGTCACAAATATTTCAATTTGTAGACCGTCTTGTTGAAGATCAAAGTCTTCATTTTAAATCACATCCACAAACCACCACAAGAGAGGATTGTGAATAGCGAAGGGGCCACAATTTATCTCATGAAAAAGTGCAAGTAGGAACCCTCAAACCAACTATGGTCATGTAGGACCATTGGCGATCTAACCTCCAAGCATCAAACACAAGCAACACAACACATATGACAAGTCCCAGTCACGAAAATAGAAACTTGCAGTGCCCCAACTCCATCATTATCCTTGGAAATCAAACCACCACCATCAAGAGCATGGAGGTTGGCCAAACTAGCGTCGTCCTCAAGATCATCACAGATAGGGAGCAGTGGTAAAACAACCACAGGAGGTGTAGGAGACATGGGAACCTAGTTAGAAGTGTCCATGGCCGAGGGAGATGTGGCTTCCAAACTTGCACTAATGCCATTGATTGCACTAGGGGCACACAAATGTAGTGGGATCAATGGGAAAACAATATTTGAACTAGGTGTTAGGTTTATGAAGGGGCATGAGAAATGACATTGGGATTAGGAGGAAAAAATAATTTGTCAAAAGGTGGTTACATTGAAATTTGCTGATGTTCTAGTAATCTTTTGTAAAGTACACCTAAAGATCTAGCAAGAATAATAATTTTATTTAAAAAATGCATGTATGTGAACTCTAATATTTCTATATATGAAATTTTTAATCGTGTCTTTTAATAAGGTGTGCATGCATGATTTTAGTAGTTTTTGGTGTGGAATTATTGTAGAGAACCATATTTAGTTTCTTTTTCATGCTTATTGTAGGAGGTCTAGGAAATTTATTGTTTTATTTGTTAAAAGGTGCTTATCTTAAGATTTTCATGATTTGGTAACCTCTTGTAAAGTACACCTAAAGATTTAGTAAGAATGATCATGTTGTTTAAAAAATGGATGTATGTGAACACTAGGATAATATATGTGGAATTTTCCATGATGGTCTTTAAACATACATGCATGTAATTTTATTTTTCTTAATTGATATTTATAACAAGTTTTTCACTTCCACACTTAATACATCTTATTGCACTTCTTTGCATTCACTATTCTTCCACTTTCCCATAACAATCCTCAATGAACACATGATGACATCAATGCATGCCACTTAACTTGTAAGATCAACGGTTGTCTTCTTAGAGAACCATATTTGCACCTTGCTAGGTTCTTCTATTCTTCTAATGGATATATGAAAACTTCTTCATGATCATCAAGAGATCATGAGATTGATCACGGTTTTTTATTGTTCTTTTGCTAATTTTGTAAGCTAATATTACTCGGGTCTAACATTCCTTAGAAACTTAGTTTACAACTTTAGAAATTGTGTAGGAATGAAAAAGACAAAGACTAGTACTCTAGATGACTCCAACTTGACATCATTTCCTAATTAATCTTTACATTACTAATTTCTTTTTACCTACTTTTCCATGTTGCCATCATACATGTCACTTTTCCATTCATTAAATGCCAACTTAGATCACGACTTATCTTTAATTTTGTAGCATCGTAAATTGTCACCCCTAACACCCTATTTTTCCTATAGACAATTATAATATTAATTTATTAGTTTAGGGGCTAGATTATAAAATAATATTAAATTCCTTGATTTCTCGATAAATTTGGGACAAAATCACTCGATCAGGGGTGCTAGTGCTCCTAACCTTAAAGGGGTCCAAATTCAAATTTAAAGTTTTGTTGTTGATCCTTGGGGAATTAAAAAGAGATCCTAAGTTAACCTATAACCAAAAACATTAATTTGAATGCATATATAAACAAGTTTTTCTTCTCATTTGATCTAAGCACTATTATGATCTATCATGCAATTATTATGGAGATGTATTGAGTTATCCTCTACATGCTATCTACAACAAGATATTATGTTTTGTGGACTAACCTATTATAGGTCTATCAAGCAATCAAGACATCCATTAATCAATATTTTTGGCAACTTGTGGTGTGGCATCACTACACCAAGGATTACATACCAAAGGTAATCTTGTCAATTATCATTTATTCATTTCAGTCAATTTTTGTTTTGGCCTCTGCTCGACCTAGGGCATGCCCTCTTGATCATCAACATTTATTGTATGTGGAGGCAGAAATACCAAAATGAGGGTTGACTTAGGCAAGCCCCTATACAACACAACCTTTCCCCCTCTTTTCATGTGTGTAGGTTAGATCTAGAAATTTCATCAACTAACAATCATAGGAAACACAAAGCAAACTATAACCTACTTTCCAGAGTCTTTAGATCCCAAAAGGCAACATCTCAAGTTTAGGGCACCCACACCCCTGTCCCTGCAATTCAACCTCAACTTTCAGTCACAGGTTCCTCTCTATATCTCTTTCTTAGATCTATAACTATTCCTGCAACCATGCCTCCTACCCTTGAACCATGATGAGTGTGGGACCCATCAAAGTATAATTTCCATTGATTTTTTAGGGTGAAAATGTAACTTTTTTCATCTAGAAAGTAATATAAGAGGATTATCATCTTATAAAGGTGCCTCTACTAGCTGGTTTACAATGACTTGTGCTTTGATTGCCTTTTGATCTACATATTCTATGTTGAACTCACTCAATATCATTACCCATTTAGCCATGCAATCGATGAGTGTTTCTTTGGAAAACATATACTTCAATGGATCAAATTTTGAGATGAGCTTAGTTTGGGTATTAAGCATGTAGTGTCGAAGCTTTTGTGATGTGAAGACAACAACTAGACATGCTTGCTCAATAGGTGTGTAATTAAGATCATATCCTAATAATGTTCTACTACTGTATTAGATTACTCTCTATTTTCTAGCATCATCATGCTATGCTAAGAGAGATCCTAATACCACTATTGTAGATGAAATGTATAATATGTATGGCTTTCCTTTAACCAATGGCATCAATATTGGTGGTGAAGCAAGCTAATCCTTTAGTTGTTGGAAAGCTTGTTGGAAATTCTCATCCCATTTGAATGTGACATATTTATGAAGAAGATGATAAAATAGATGAAATTTATCTACTAGATGAGCTATGACCCACTAAATTGACTTTAGTTTTCCTTAGAGAATATGAAGTTGCTTAAGATTGTTTGGTGGATGTATTTGAATTATTGCTTTCACTTTTGTGGGCTCAACCTCAATACCTCTATGAGACAAAATGTATCTCAATAGTTTTCTTGAAATGAAACCAAAGATACATTTCTTAAGATTGAGCCTCACTTGGTATTTCTCTAGTCTATCAAAGATTTTTCCAAGGACATCCAAATTAACTTTTCTTGTTATGGATTTTTTTAGTAAGTCATCTACATTATTCCTCCATTTTTGTGGAATATGTCATGAAAAAATACTATCATTTATCTTTGATAAGCTGCACCAACATTCTTTATACAAAAAGGCATTGCATTCCAACGACAAGTACCCCAAGGACATGTGAAAGAATTTTGATGTTGATATTATTGTGATATATAGATCTGATTATATCTAGAGAAACCATCCATGAGGGAAAGCATCTCATTTCCTACTACCAAATCTACAATGATGTCAATTTTTGGTAGTGGAATTTGTCTTTTGGACAAGCCTTATTTAAATATTTGAAATCAATGTAGATATGAATGCCCTTAGTTGGTTTAGCAACATGGACAAGATTTAATATCCACTATGGATAGTCTATAGGTGTGATGAAGCCAACATCTAGAGGTTTTTACAATTCCACTTTGACTAACAATACAATCTAAGGATGCATTTTACACAGTTTTTATTATACTAGTTTAGCCTCTAGATAGACTGTCAAATGATGAACTACTACAGTTGTATCAAGTCTTGGCATGTTTGCATATGACCAAGAAAAGTTGGCTTTTTGTATCTCAATAAATGTTGGGAAATATTTTTTTTCCTCTAGTGTGAATGATGCAGTGACGAATGTGATCTTAGGACTGCCAGTTGTTCCAACATTCTTCATCCATAGGCATATTAGAGAGGTTTTCACCCTTGGATACATCCTTTATTTTTACTTTTTCTGGATCTAAAAGTTTCATGTTGTAGTTTTCACTAGGGGATCATTTTATTATTTTTTATATTTTCACTTTTACGACTAAATGATTTGATTTTTCTCTAAAACTAGGCTTCTGTATCAAGTTATATAACAAATCCTACTTTGTGATCTCCAAGTGGTATTCTTTTTACACATCCCATAAGTTTTGTAATAACTTCATCATTTTGAAACATGTCTAGAATCAATGGTACTTGTTGGTCCCAATTGATAAGTTGAGGGTAAATAAGTGGGAGGTCATTGATTTGTGAGGAATATGTGAATGATATGGAGGTTACTGTGTAGATGGATTCATTTTCAGATAGGTTTGTGATATTCATGGAAAAGTCATTGATGGTATCATCATTAGAGGTTTCATCCATGGGAAAACTTCATCTAACTTCATAAGGACACACTCAATATCGAGTCACAATAGTTAATGACCCATACCCAAGTCCTTAATATTTCTATCTTTTTTCCAGAAATATGAGCTCTCTTATTCCTTGCTTATGTATTCCAAGGCCACCTTAATCTGTAAATCCCATGTTTTTGATAATCTGGAAACCCTTAGCATATTGCTCAACTGGTAGGGTGATTTGTTCTTTATCTTCTTGGTATAACCACTTTGAGATATCTTCTTCTATGACCTATTTTTTCCAATCTCCCCACTTTGAGAAAATAGTGGGTTCATACTTGATAATTGAAGTAATCATATCTATGTGCTAAGTTTTTCCATATGTTTTAGGAGAAGATGAAAGTTCTCGTACACAAAAGGACTCTTTTAGATCATATTATCCACAAGCCTTGTCATGTATTTGGACCTTGATTTCAAGAATATTATTGTTTTGTCTTGGTTCTCCCCTTGGGAGAGTCATATTTTGGTTATTTTTCTATGTTAGGTGTTGGTTGTATATTCTACATAAATTTAGCATCCACTAAACCATCATTGGTATCATTCTTATTCTTGGCCCATAGGCGAGGTTTATCATTAGATTGTGAGGTATGGTCTTTGCTTTATTTGTAAATTTTAACATGTCCTTTTGTAATGAGATATTTTCCAATAGTGATTCATTTCTCTATGATCTCATCAAACGTGTTAGTGCACTTGTAGGTGAAAACCCATTTCTTTATTGAGATTTTGGACAAAAATTCTCTCGAGTTATTTTTTTAGAATGGGCCATGGGAATTTACTAGCCATATTCCTCCAATTTTATAGAAAGGAATTAAATGATTCTCCATTTCATTATTGGGTGTTACATAAATTAGTCATAGATATTTCATGGTCAATATTGTAAGAGAAGTGACTGATGAATTTTTCAACTAGTTCATGAAAGGTCTTGATACCATGTTGTAAACGAGAGAACCATTCTATTGCTTGTCCTCCTAAACTTAAAGGAAAGAGACACATCAAATATGTCTCATTATAAGCTACCTCTAAGAAAACTATGTAGAATTCCCATATATGCTCTCATAGATCAACTCTTCCCTTATACTTGTCAAACTTTGGTATTTCAAAGTTGTTAGGGAAGGGAACCATAGGTATTGTTCGATCAGATGGATAAGGACATATATCCTCAAGTGAGTAATTTTATTTGTATGTCCTAATTCCATGTCAATTATTTTATTATGCAAGCTTTGTAATTGTGCTGTGAAGTCATTTTTTGTGTTGATTGGTGGTTGATTCAAGGGAGTATATGTTTGATATTATGGGATGGTTGATGAATTAAATGAGGGATTTTGATTTTATAGAATAGTTTGTTGCTATGGGATATTGAATGAATTGTATGAGAAATTATGGGTTTTAGGTATACATGTATTTGTGGAGATGGTAAATGGAACAAATTAAGAATAAAATTGTGATAGATTCAAAATGTTTGTATTTATGGGTATGTTAGATGTGGATGAGTGATTTGGGATGTTGAATGAGGAAATTTATGAATGGTTTGAAATGTTAAGTCTAGAATATTGGTGGGGATGAGCTAGTATGTATGCATTTTTGAATATGTTGGATGTTTGTGAACTGTATAGAGTATTTGTATGGATGTTCGATGTGATAGGTTGTGAAGAAAATGGGTTATTTGTATGAATTTTGGATGTGAAATATTGGGTGTTATAGGGAATGGATAAAGAAAATTGATGATTAGTAATATATTTTGTCATGTGATTGGATGTGAAAGAAGTTTGATAGAGTGGATTGATGTATTGTTTAGAAAATGGTATCGATTCTGTGTCAATATGTGATATGGTTGGTTGGATTGACATGATCGGATTGGAAGCTTAAGGTATAGATACATTGATTGATTGAGATGTGGGAATGATTACATTATATTTGGTTCTTGATGACATGATGTTTGTAAGATATTTTTCCCTAGGTGTTCCAAATTCAAATTTTGAAGGTAGTTTAGTACCTTTTTGTGCTAGTGTAAGAAAATATTTGTTTGGGTCCATAACAAGAAGGCCATTGATTACCTTTATTAAATATAGGTCTTGTTGCATCTCTAATAAATTTTCTTATGTCAATTTGGTAGACTCGTGCTTAATATCTTCTATAATAATCTTTGACAAGGAAGGTCATGGTGTTTGATACTCACTAGGGTTGACCAATCAAGGAGGCATGCCAAACTCAAGTTGTGTACCACCCATGGTTGTGGTAATGTTTAAATCACTTTGATTTGACTCCATGAGTTTATTATGTTGAGGAAGACATTATGAGATGAAATTTTGGTGATTTGGTATAGATGTTGTTTCTAATGGACTCATCTAAAGATATGATTATAAATTTGGATAAAGGATGTGATGATTTTGAATTATTTTTTTAATATTTTTTTATTGATGTAGGATAAAACCTTGATAGGTCAAAGTTAATCTAGAACTTTGTGTGGTCATAAATGCTAATATTTGGATTTTTTTTCACTTGAGCTAGACTAATGAGTCCAAGAAAAAGGATGAGAGTGGGTTTTAATAACTTGAGAGTAGCCAAGACTCTTAAGTAAGTTTGTCCACCTATGATTGGTGCTAACTCAACTATCTACTTGAAATAGGAAACTTCCCAAGCAAAGAGCTAAACTAGAGATAAATTATGGAAGATTTGGACTAGATTATTACTATTTTGGTTGCTTGATATTTGGATGACTGATTATGATTAAAAGGATTTGTTTGTCCAAGTGTAGGATAATAAATCTAAAGTCAACAAAAGTATGATATGGGATGGATATGAATTATGATTTTCTTGGTGAATGATGAAGGTAAATCCAACTTAGATATGATAAAAGTCATATATCAAGTCCATTTGCTCAAAAGGCCCTAAAATCTAACTTTTGGAGAATTCTAAAAATTTAGGTACAAGTCAAAAGTGTCATTATATTACTCAAGTGTGGCACAATATGTCTTAGAAGTGCCACAATATGTCTGAGAAGCATGTTTTTATTTTTTTTTATAAATTAAAACCCTAGTATATATATATATATATATATATATATATATATATATATATATATATATATATATATATATAGGATTTTACATTGTTGATAGTAGAAAATCAGCTTTGACAAAAATAATATGAAGGCTCTAGATAGCCGTAATAAATATCCAAATAGATCTACAAACCCATACAAATAAAAGAAGCATGTTAAGTATGTCTTAGAAGGACAAAACAAAGTCTCAAAAGTGCAACTCTACCATAAAATTTCTAAGGTTAGTAGATGAGGCTAGATCAGGACTCAAATCAAAAGAATCAATGTATTGGTCAAATGCACAATTTCATGAATTATAAGCACCATAGAATAACAAAGATGTGCTAAAGGATAGGTCATATGCATAATTTTGTGTATCAAAAATGTAATAGTATGTCTCAAAAGTGCAATTTTGTATATTAGATGTGTGATAGTATGAATCAAAAGCACAATTATGCTTGAGAGATGCACAAATGAAATATAAAAAAATAGAAGTGCTATAAGATACTGAAATGCATAATTTTAGACTTAGAAGCACAACTTTGTGTAACAGTTGGTGATTTTTGTAAGTTTTGGATAATTTTTTTGGAAAGAGATAAAAACAACATACATAATGATTGATGATTTCCAAGGTGATAAGGTTAAGTGGTGTATACTAGTATTGAAAATAAAACAATCTAATAAAATGAAGAACCTTATTTTTATTCAAGTAGGATTATCACACTAGTGTGGGCCCAACCTAGAATATCGTAATATTTCACATACACATTCCAATATCAAGAGTGGATAGATAGGGGTCTAGTGGCTCAAGGGCTCACTTTCTCCATTTATTTGGAGGTTTTGAGACCTTTATCCCAACTAAACCCTCTCTCTCCTCAAGATGGTACATGCTGAGTAACTTCAATCATGATATTGTACCTTGCACCACACTAGATTGGAGGCCGATGGTCATAGGATTACTAAAAACAAGGTTAGTAGTGGTATTTGTGAACCAAGGGCCTATCTACATGCCTAAGGCTAAGAGGGTACTTTTTATTCTCTTCACCTATATGAGTTTTGATGGATAATGGGTCTCCAAGCTTGGCCAAACATGACAATAATTCACTCTTGAGGTACAACTTGTGCTCTCCCCATTTATATACCTTACCAAAAAATGTGGTTGAGGTCAACCTTGATGTGGTGAGATCCCAAAGAAAGACCCCTAATAACAATGGAGATTGATACTAGTGCTTTTGATCTCTAGGCTCACATGAAAAGGGATATCATACACAACTAGTATAACCTTGCATTAACAATAAAGAAAATAAAGTAAAATAAAAGGTGATTTTTATCTCCAGACTCACACATAGCACAAATAAAGATCCTACAAATCTAAATTATACACAAAAAAAAAACATACATGTTCATTTTTAAATCCCAAACAAAGTATGTGACTAAGAAAAAAAATACATCACTTTCCCTACACCAAACTATGTTAGTAGTCTTTGCTTTAAATACTTCTCCTATCAATTCCCAACTTGCACCACTTGATTAGTTTCCAAAGTTGCATAAAATTTAAGTGAAACTAAAATCAAATTGACATAATCAAAATTGTAATAGTGGATTTCAAAAGTGCCAAACTAGATATCAAATGCACAACTATATCTATCAAAAGCACTGAGTTACCTCTCAAATATGTCATCGTGTTTCTCAAAAGTATTATTCTATGTATCAAATGTTCCACTCTGTGTCTTAGATGCACCACTCTATGTTTCAGATGCATCTCTCTACATTCTAGATGTGCCTCTCTACACCTGTATCTGCAATCACAATTTACAAATATAAAATTAAAATTTAACCTTGTAAAAATAATTATTAATTTTAGAAAATCAAATAGAGGTTATTTGAAAATATATTTGCTAATATTTAGAAAATAGTTAAGCAATAAAATCCATAATTTTCTAGAATTATTAAAATACTACATGCAAAATCAAATGTGCTAGTTTGTGTCTCAGATGCATTAATCTACATATCAAAAGTGCAACTCTATGTCATAGATGTGTTGAAGGATGTCTCAGAAGTGTTGAAACATGTATTAGAAGAAACTATGTTTCAAAAGTGTCACTCTATAAATCAGAAGCCCCACTCTAGGTCAAAAGTGTTGATTCATACCTGTAACCTTAACAATCACAAAAACTCAAAGCAACTATTAAAATCAAGGATGTGGGTTCACTTGACATGCCAAAATGTGAGAATTCCGACTAATCAAATATCTTGGCTATCTATAATATACTAACTGAGTGGAATCATTTGACTGTGACTCACACAACCACCATGGCCTCTTGAAAACATTGTCCACCTCATCGAAAATGCATCTCCAATAGGCGATCACCTAGTTGCCGATGTGTCAAAATGCTATCATATAAAAAAATGAAAGGAAATATGCATCCACCCAAGATAATTTCCACATAACCCAAATAAATAAATATATGCAAACAAGTATTCATAATCCATATACAAAAGAACATACTATCAAAGATGAAACAAGATATACCCTGGGAAAACCCTCAAGAGGGAAAAACCCAGCCTCCAAAAGCATCCATCACTCATGCATTATTTCGAAATAAACATTAAAATACATCTTCAGAGTTCTCCATGAATACCTTTGAAACATCAAAACCTTGACAAGCACTCCATGTGAACAAGCATGTAACCACACATCCCATGCCATGCTTCAACCCTCACAAATGCTAACAAGACCTTAGACAACTACACGTGTTTTTTCGTTTATTGATAGAAGCTCACACAAAAACACCAATTGGTATTACATAAAACCATGTGCCTAATACTTTGAGATTACAAAACCATTAACCCCAACATTTAATTTTTGGTACTAAGTTTTCCTGTTATTAAATATTTTCCCCAATGTGCAACCCTACATTAAATATTTATCACAATGTTACATACAACACATAAAGTGGCCCCAAGAATGATCACCCATGTTATGCATGCATCCCTAGATCCCCTAGGTGCACCATATAATAAATAAAATATTACATTATAACATTATGCAAGGTGGACAACATACCTTTACCTAACATTATCCCACTTGTTATATATACATAATTAAACAAGTAAACTTGAACATGAACAAGGGAGCAATCCCTATAGCCCCATATACCATCAAGGAATCAAAGTGCTCCATGTGCTCTGTCAAGATACTTGCAACAAGAATCAAGGTGACCACCATCTTAAGCAAGAATGCTCTCATCCTCCATCATGCCAATGCACAAAGATAAGAAGCCATCCAAAGAGATTACACACTAATTGTCACAAAGAAGCATTAGTCCTACCTCCAACCAATATCTCAATACACAAACACTCAATCCATGTAACAAGTATGTATCCATAGTTGTCAAGATATAATTATCATAGCTAAAATAACATCCACAACCAATGTTAACACATCCAACTATCCATACCTCAAAGGTATACAAATGAAAAGTGAAGCACATGCCATCAACATATACAACCCATAATATGCAATCACAAGCTCCAAGTGCCAAACCTATCACATGATAAACATACACATCTAGGAACTCCCACTGCATAGGTAATTTCAAATTTGAAAATAATCAAGGCATCCAAAGATCCACCAATAACATCACATAAAAGTGTAATCAACATCATGTTGTACCAAGGAACTTCCACAATGATATGTAAATCATGTAAATCAATACGCTGCAATACATCTCTTACTAAAAGTCTCCATAGCTCTCCCAAGTTCTCCACACCCAACAAAGGAAAGAGATAAAGAAACCTCCATATTGTCACCAAAAAACAATGAAGTACAAGTAACAACACATGGTCACAATCATAGTGGTCACCGTAGTTCCACTCAAGATCACAAATCTAATGTCATGTGAAAACAAATATCTAGGAAGTAGAATAAGACCAAAGAGAGAACGCGCAAATCAAAACCTGTAACATGTCCTTCTACACACACCTTTATATGCTAAGCTGTAATAAGTACAGTATCCTCCATAAAACCCCAACGAGAATAGAATTATCCACATCTAACCATAACCAAGATCTATACATCTTAAACCAAAGGAAGATCAACCCAAATCCATTCCCAATCAAGGAAATAATCCCAATGACATATCCTAAACTCAACACCAATGAATAATATCACAATGCATAAGGATATAAACATGCGAAAACTCCTCAAGTGAACCATATAGAACTAGCAAACCATAGCTGAAGATCCATATACATGTGAAGATAAAGAATATAGCATAATGCATTTTAAAATAACAATGGACAATACCTCTTGTAAGAGTTGGTATAGAATAACTCTACACCATGCAAGATTTGGCTGAAGATTATAGCCACCCAAAATCCAGGAACTTTAGGAAAGCACAAGAGAGATCAATATGCAATGCTCCAGATTGCAATGGAATTGATTATCCAAGAATTCAATATTACAACATGATTTACACATGAGACCACTTGGTTATATAGACAAGGTGAGACATAGGATTAAATAGGATTATGACAAGTGTCTTAATCCTATGACATGCGACAAATTATAATAACTACCTAGAACACATGTGTTAAAAGTCAAAAGATAAGATAATATCTAATGACAACCGACACCTTCTAGAAAGATTCCCTCCTAGGACCTAAGTAAACTTAACATGTAAATAAGTCCCCTAAGTCCCCTAGTAATGAATTAACTAGGTACAAGTCTTTATTTACACCAACACCCCCCCTTAAGTGCAACTTAGGGAGTAGTTGTTTATTATGCAAATGGCATAAAGATGGGTCTCATCTACGAGGCCATGTTAGGTACTCATGCACAAATGCAATGCAATCTCTCACAAATGGAGAAAAGTAGAAAACCCAATGGGGAAAACCTCCTCCCCAAAAGAGAGATGAAAACAAAATAATCTTAATGAAGAATGAGAAGGACGAAATCCCATTCGAGGAAAAATCCTATAAGAGAGAAGTAGAATAGAGACCATGCAACCCCCCTGAATGTTGAGTCTCTTGCAATGATGGTAGAAGATCAAAATTAAACGTTGAAGATGATCCAAAAGCATCAAACAAAATTACTCCCCTTAGGAAGAAACAAAACTAAGATGGTATGCATGATGTCTTCCCATTCTTGAAAGGAAGATGAGGGAAGAAAGATGATTGGTGATGTTTCCGAAGAATGCTCAAGTGTCTCCATGTTGATGTTGAAAGATGTCATACTCAAAACAGGTGTTCTAGGCCACACTACTAAAGAAGAAAATCTAGAATCTCCTAGAAACTATTGTAGACCACAAACTAAAGACAAGGATATCTCCTTTGAAGACAAAGAAGCCTCCTCCAAATGCTATCCAAAATTACCCACACTCATGTCAAACTGAAAAGAATGATCATGTAGAGAATGAACAAGAGGGTTAGAGTGTTCCCTCACAACAAATAAAGAAGGATCATCTCCATCAAAGGGAAGATGAATGTAATCAATGATGTCTCCCAAATCTGAAATGTGGGACTCACAAAACAAACCAACAATGTCTATCAAGTAATCATCCCAGGTAGCCATCTCTGGAAGACGATGAATGTCCTAATACATTGAATCACAATGAGCCAAAACCGTGGCAACACAAGCATCCTCAAGAGCAAAAATAGATGAAGGGGATGGAATATCAACACATGTCACTAGATCCTCAATGGATGAAACAATACCAAGATTCAAATTACCATATTGAATCTCCTCAAAAGTGTCCACACTAGATGCCTCAATGTGAACATTTTTCAAATCATTAGGAGTGAAATGTGAGAAGGTGTAGACTCAAGATTGGTGATCAACCTCCCCAACTGCAACTATATCTCTGCTATGCAAATCTTGGATTATGAAAAAATCTGGTGTGAACTTAACACTCTTTCTTGCTCCACCATGTGTGATCTGATAGATAGAAAGAATATTGGTTGACAATGAAGGCACACAAAGAACATCATTTAATGATTTGTCATCCATGTCAATGAATCCCTTCCAACAAACACACATATATGTGTTGCCCACTGTTAGGATGTGTGGTGATGAACAAGTATCAAATGAAGAGAACATACTCTCTGATGAAGCCATGTGAAGTGAGACTCCTGAATCGAGTATCCACCTCTTTGACTCAAAATCTGCAACTTGAAAAAGTGATTTCCCCTTATGTCTATCATACTTCGATGAAGAAGAAGGAGATGAACCCCTTGATGTTGAAGGCACATTGATTTGATGCTTCTTAAGAAGATGCTTCAACTCATCAATCTATTTTGAATAACATTGGTGTTCATCATGCCTTGATTTCTTTCAATATACACATGTAGCCTACTCCTTCTTAGATGATTCCCCTTTTGAGGGAGATGATTCAAATTTTTTATGTGGCTTATTCTTTTTCTTCTTTTTCTTCTTATCAAGATTCCCTAATTCTTTCTATACCTTTGACTCACTAGCCAACAATGCTTGTGACTTAGAAGACTTGATTATACCCATGTTCATTAACTTAGCTTCCTCTTGGATTAGGAGATTTACAAATTCATCAAACTTAGGATCAACATATGATGCTCCCATAGAAATTCGATGGGTATAAAAGATAGAAACAAACATTGAATACTCAGGACCAAGATTGGATAACACATTTAGAATCAATTGTAAATCCTCTTTATCAATATTGCAATCCTTTAACTGTGTTCTTAGTTGTACTCAATACCAAGAGAACTAATCCAAGATCAAAGTCAAAATCCTCAATCGTGAATCAAGAATGCAGCCATGACATCATGATATCACATCTCCTCAAAAGAAGATCATATACTCCAAAGAACATATCATGTACCTGTATCATGCCAACACTCTAATCCAAAATCAAGAGTACATCATGACATAACACATAACCATCTTATCAAACATGGATCACATGTCAAATGACAAATCCTGAAAGATCAACCAAAGACTAAAAAGGTCCTCCATGTTTAACCAAGATATCAACATATCCATACCACATGAAGATAACCATCTTCTATCAAGAAGATCATCCACTATCAAATGGTGAATCCACATCATTACCACAAGCTCTCATTGAACCATGATACCGAGTTCTCCATGGAAGCATGGCAACCATAGTCTAAATGAAGATTCTCCATGGACTCAATGCAATCAATGAACTAAACCATGAGCTCCCAAAGGGAAGATTCAAACCACAATCTCCAAACCAAGAAGATATAACACTGCCAAACCATCATAGTCACTAGCTCCCACTAAAATGTGTAATTAGGCTATCCATGAAATTGTGATCTAAAAAACTCATCAATGAAGACAAACCAAACACCCTCGCACAATCAAAGAACTCAATTGTAACATGAGCTCCCAAAAAGTAAAGTAAAACCATAATTCTCAAGCCAAGAAGATACACTGCTACAAACCAAACAAGAATCAATCCAACACCATCAACAAAGCACCTGCATTAACAATCATGTAATGCCAAAGTCCCTAAGGAACAATGAACATCCATGATACCATGATCACAACCAAATCTACTAGCAAAAAAATCCAACCATGTCACACATGTTTGCATCACATAGTCAACAAAATAGGTCCCACATCATGACTGTACCTGGTAATACCATCTCTCCATCTCAACATGACAACCAAACTAGCAAAAAAAGTGTCTAAACTAATCCACAAATCTGAATTTGCATCAACACTGAAGAATCTATGGGTGTAGACAACCCACATTCAATTCATATATGCAACCTATAAGTGTAGACAACCTACAACATTGCATAATTCGTAGATCCAACAATGCAACATACAAATACAACAATATACAAATAACCATGTTAAATGAGAGTAATCAAAGATGTAAATATGAGTATACAGTGACTCAAATACCAAATCACCAAGATTTGAATAGCCATAAGCTCACAAAATCACTATAGTCAAAAGGAACCCAAAAAATATCAAATAGAAATAATAGCAAATAAATCATGGCAAAACATCTCCAAATATGATCCATTGTGTAGTTCTTTGAAAAGGATTTCCATCAACTATAAAAAGTCCAAAATTTGACTCCATATGTACAAGTTATGACCTCTCCAAGCCTGAAAGGAACATTTGACTTATAACAAGTATTTATCTATAAGAAAATTCTAGAAAGATCGCTAATACCATAGCATAGTGCTCAGAACCACCTTTCCAATGAGTATAAGAAGTTGAAAAATGGACACCATGGGAAAAAGTTATGCCCCTTGGAAAATATCTGCCCAATTTTGCTAGTAGTGGTGGCAGGCTGGTGGTCGGGTGGTAGCAGTGCCACCCGAGTGATGTTGCCCACTATGTTCTAGAATAAAAATTGAAATTAAATTGGGTTGTATTTTTAGACGTTATTTTAGCAATTTTTTTTTGTTTAAGACTTGAAGGGTGTGGGACATGTTCCCCCACAAGATTAGAGGGATTGGGAGTCGGGGGGCTTAGCCCCATCGGCTCGACATTGAAATTTGTTTGACATATTAGGACAATAGGCCGTGTGGCTTCTAGTGGCAGGTATAGGGTTTGTGGACCCCACCCCCTTAATTTTTTTTTAATCTTAAACAATTTTTTTAATATTGGGATTTTTTTTCATTTTCTGCAAAAAAAAATAGATGGTTGTACGATCATATGATAAGGTTGGGAGGGAAAAAATATTTCTTTTTCACAATGACCTAAATAGGAAAATTTTATGTCAATCTTCATCTCTCAGGCTTCTTGGATCCAATGGTGAGGTATGTTTTGTCCCAAGGGGTCATCTAAAATATTTCCCCTACAAAACCCTCATAGTGAACATCCATAAAAAAACCTGTTTTCCAATAAAGATTCATAAACCCAGATCTGCAACCTCAAAACCCCAAATCTACAAAAACAACCCACACAAAACCCTCATATATTGTAATGTATTCATTCTTTCCCTACAAGCTCTAGATTCAACTATACACTTAGATCTACTCCAACAAGGGTTATACAAACCACAACCATGGCTCTGATACCAAATAAAAGGAAATATGCATCCACCCAAGATAATTTCCACATAACCCAAATAAAAAATCTATGCAAACAAGTATTTAGAATCTATATGCAAAAGAATAGACAACATACCATCAAAGATGACACAAGATATACACTAGGAAAACCCTCAAGAGGGAAAAATATAGGCTCCAAAAGAATCTATCACTCACATATTATTCAACAATAAACATTACAATACATCTTTAGAGTTCTCCATGAATACCTTTGAAACATCAAGACCTCTACGAACACTCCATGTGAACAAGCATGTAACCACACATCCCATGCCATGGTTCAACCCTCACAAGTTCTAATAAGAGATACTTACAACTTGCAAACAAGAAAACTACCCATGTGTTTGATTTTATAGAAACAAGCTCACACAAAACCACCAAGTGGTATTACATAAAACCATGTGATTTATACCATGAGCTTACAAAACCATTAAACCCCACATTTACTTTTTGGTACTAAGTTTTTCCAATATTAAATATTTTCCCCAATGTGAAACCCCACATTAAATATTTATCACAATGCTACATTCAACATATAAAGTAGCCCCATTAATGCTAACCCATGTGATGCACACATCCCTATATCCCTTGGGTGCACTACATAATAAATGAAATGTTACATTATAACATTATGCAAGGTGGACAACACACCTTTTCCTAACAAAAAATAGGGCATGTCACTCCCTTGAAATCTCCACCCTACTGGCCATGTCACTATGGTGTGCTCCCAAGCCCAAATATGTAGCAATAACATTCCACATGATAGAATCACCCCGAATATATACACCACCAAATTCATATCATGATACAGGTTGCAAGGATGCATGGTCCCCAAGAAGACACTACTCCATCACGAACCATCCTCTTTAGCACCCTCCCTCAACTAATAGGAAATCCTCAAGACCTCTATTCAATCACCAATACACCTCCCACCACTCTAAACAATACTAATGGTAGAAGCTTGAATCCCCTCATCGCCCTCCTTAGGTCCATCTCCCCATCATCAATCCCTAGGTCATCATCCAAGAGTACCCTCTCTAGTGTGCTCTCTCCAAAGTGTGTATCATAAATAACTCACTCTCCATGAATGGGGAACCACATAATCCTCCAAACATCCTCTAGAGTAATGGAAATCTTTCTAGTAGGAAGAGAAAACACACATCTCTTGCTTTGCCATCTCTCGACTAGGGCTGACATCATGGCCCTATGTGCTTTGGTCTCAAGCATGTAGGTACTATACCATAACCCCACTACTGATAGGAAAGCATGATCTAGCTCACCCAACTCAATCCTTATGTACAACATCATATGATGACACACCCTAGACATAATCAGCTCTAAAACTCTACAAAAATAACACACTCAAGGTCAAATCATAATATAAAAAAAAATATCCTAAGTTACCTATCCTTTAAATCAAATATGCCAAACCCCTAAATCAATTGTAACCCAATTTTCAATTGTGCCATAATAACTATCAAAAGAAATACATTTTATCAAATGTGTTAATCATATGCAAACCTATACATCATATGTGAGCTAAAAAATCACACGTGCCAATCCTTTTTTTAAATGCACCAAACTACATCAAATGCACCATTTTAGGTTTCAAATGCGCCAAAGTGGGTTTCAAAAGTGCAATTCCATATATTGGCGCATTTGATTGAACTACTTTTCCTAGCATTTATTGCACCTAAACCTAGACCTACAAACCTAAGGGTTAGATACATACCATCACAAATGCCTCAGTTGGCTGTTGGTTCTAATGAATACACTTTGCATGGTGGTTTTTCCTCAAAATATCCATCATAGCTCCTTCACACTCTAATAACTTTAGAGGCTTTGACAATCTATAACTAGGAGAGTGCAAATGAGGTGAAAATGACACACATACCTATATATCCAACCAAACCCTAATCCATAACCCCTATCCCTCCCTCAATCCATTTTTATTCGTCCCTTATCCCTCAAGTCCCATTATTTCATCATTTGAACTCATTTTTGACTTCTATCACCAAACCTACCATGTTTACCTATCATGAGCTTGACCCCAAAATTAATTTTTCCCACCAATCTCTCGAGGGGGCAACCAACTTCCATCCCTTGGTCTACTGGGGCACGATGGGCACACCATCACCTAACATTTTCACACCAAAATATCTTTGAAACAACACAACATGTGCATTGTCTCAAAGAGGGGAAAAATGTAGACACCTAAAAATGACTAACACATTTAGTCTAAATTGTCATCACTTCTCATCATCATCTCTTATCAACCCATTAATCACTATTAATTAAATAATTTTTAATTATTTAATTACTTTATCATTTTCCATCATCAACACTAATTAAATAAATTATCAATTTCTTCCAACCACTCTAATTAAATAATTCTTAATTATTTAATTATTTTTAATTCTCTTCCATATGCATTGATCAAATAATTTTTAAATTATTTAATTTCTTCTATCCATATAAATTAATTTTTTTTTAGTTATTTAATTAATTCATGCATTCTTCTCATCCATCATAATTAAATAATTTTAAGTATTTAATTATCTAATATCTCCTCTAAGATTAAATAAATTATTTAATTTTCTTTTTCTATATTAAAATTCTTCTAAAAATAAATAAAATCAATATTTATCTATTTCCTAAATATATCTTCATCTCATGCACATGAATTAAATAAATTTATTTAGTTAATTTCTTCTATCTAAATTTAGTGAACTAACAAAAAACAATGTCAATTCACTCTCACTTCACTCATTTGTGTAGTCACTTAACTCCACATCTTAGCCATTCATCTTGACACATGCCATTTGCAGGTTCATTATGATCTCTCAAGAAATCTTATCCATTGATCTCCCAAAGCATCCTACACCATTGATCAAGTATATGTGAAAGTTATAAAATACACATCATTTAACCATTCAAATCCTCCACTAATTTTGAGAAATTAAGCCATCTTTGCATCCATTTTTCAAATCAAGGTCATGCTAAGTTAAGAGCAATCCACATGTCATTATATCAACATTATCATCACATACAATGGAGTAAGGTTAGGCATGTTTGTGGAGGTAAAATAATTCAATTTTATTTACTTTCTTATTTGTGCACACACTCACATTGATGTAGTCATTTGTTATTGAATTGGGTTTAATGGATATTCCTACTTTTAGATTTGATAATATTACTAGGCTCATAGTAAGTAACACACCTCACACCATAGTGCATCCATTTATAAATTTTTGTGTTCTCTCCTCAAAGGGTCTAGGGAATCTCTATAAATCTATCTAGAGTTTCCTTTATTTTGGATCACTGATCTATTAGTTTGTGGTGTCCTTTTCATTAAATTTGTGTTGTAATGTATATTATTTAGCCTCTACCATTTATTAAAATGTGGTGTAACATAATTATTGAGCAAATCCTTCTCATTTCTTTATTTCTTTCCACCCTACAATACAAATCCTTCATTTCTTACCACCCTATAATATAGGTCCCTCATTGCTCCATTTAAATTTTCCTAACTTATCCTTAGTAGAAAGGGGCTTACTAGAAGCTTCTCTATCCAATGGTAATATATTCACTTTAGCTCTCTTAACATATTTTCTTGATATTTTTGTGTTGCTTTCAATATAGATTATGTTAGTGACGTCCATGGGTTTTTTTGTGTTTAAAAATATCCAATATTAGCATTAAATACTCCATAATGTGAGACCAAACACATGGATTGGAAATTTAGGATGAATTATATCCCTATATTATAGTCTAAAAACCTACATAAAATCCTCCTAAGTTTATAGTTTAATCAAGCAAACAACAATACCCTTATTTAGCACTATTATATAAGGAATGAATGAATAGCGTCATCATCATGTCATTCAAAATATTATACTGATCTATGATATTGATGAATCACCTTGAATGTTCTTCTCATATAATTACATTATTACCTTGGAACTTTGAGATCCTCCGCCTAATTTTAAAGGATTGCATGAGGATAACCAAAGATTTCAAATAAATCCAATCAATGATATCTCCATTCTTAGAGGCTACCTTACTAGTGGGAATATTTACTTTTTCCTTCAAAAAGGAAGTCTTATATATATGGGAAATAACTCTAATGGGGTTATGTTTCTAATTATGAACTTGATGGCATTGAGCATAATCATCATGGTTCTAATTTTATTTATCAACATTTTGGGTTAGAAATTGAGTTTTCTATTGAGAATTCTATCTTTCAATTTATTCTTGTAATTCTTGATGCCTTTATCTAACATGGTCTAAAAAACTTAATTATTGATGAATCTACTCCTCATGATGATCACTTATCAACCACTCAGGTTCACTAGCATAAAAAATGTATCATATCAAAATTAATTTCTATGTGAAGGAGCAAGGGATGTAGGGTGAGATTCATCTTGCCACATCCTCACACTAGGATTTGGCATTCCTAACTCCCAAACATGAGAGTTGCTAGATCTAGATCTTCATTTCTTCTACCAATTGGAATGCCATTTATTTTCATATTATATTAATGTCTAAGGTCTCTCCTATGGTTTCTTTGTATGTTGTTGATAGAGCCATCGAAGATGTATTTCTATTAATTCCTCAAATATAAAAATGCATTATTTCTATCAGGCATATAAGTCTCATGCTAATAAGTCTTCCTAAAATTTTAACTCCTTGTATAATATGCTTTTGATATAGGAAAAAACAGATTTTGAAGGGACCCGGAACCCTTTAACAAAAAAGAGCAAGGCTGCAGAAAAGACAGCAAGCAGCCAGCGAAAAAGACCAGCTCCAAAACAAGACCAATTAAGATTTACATTTAACATTTTTCTTGTGAGAGCGGAGAGTCATGTTGAAAGATGACCAAGAGGATTTATCCTTTTTCCCTTAACTATGATCTAGCCATCTTCCACTTGCGCTGCCTTACCGTGCCACGCCAGCTTGCTACTTTCATGAAGATGAAAGCCAACAACCAAAGTATTATGGGTTACATCTTGATTCCTTTGCACAGATAAAGACTTTTCTGAAGAGCCACCAGATAGGGAAGTCAAAGCACATTCCCTTGAAATGGCAGCCGTTGACTCAATAGGGGTTGCTTTAGCGACCCCACCATTTGAGACAACCGGAGGGGGCGTCCCAAGACCCAGAGATTCAGAAGCAGCCACCTCACGAAATTTAGGGGTTTCTACAAGATGTTTAGTTTCAACAACCCTACCAGAAGAGACATCCAAAGGGGATACCTCACGAGCTTGTAATTCCGAGGCAACCACCTTAGAAAAGCTCCTATGTTGATCAACATTCTTCTCAACCGTATAATGCTATTGAGAGGCACCTTTCCACCAAGAAGTTGAAGCATTTTTCTCGAAACCACATTGTGCAGCAGCGTGACCTGTTTTAAAACATCTTCTACAGCGGAAGGGAATCCCTTCATAGTCTAAGGATTGTATCCAAGAACCCTTTGAATTTTTAATTAAAATTTCAGCAGGAAACCCTTTTGAAACATCCATTTCAACCAAAATTCGGGCAAAGGTGGAATGAAGTATGTCAGAAGTAGTAGCATCTACCAACAAGAAATCACCTAGGGAAACACCCACTTCTTCCAAAAGGAGGTCAAACCATAAGTGGAGGGGAAGGTAAGGAAGTTGTACCCAAATCGGGTGCATTATATTATTTTTCTTTAAAGCCTCTATAATTTCTCATCTTCACTTTTAACTTCTTCCTTTGATATTCAAACTATTTATTTTTTTCAACAAAATTGCCACTTTTTACTTAGAAGAGGAATATCTACTTTTGTTAGAAAATATCTTTAAAATATACACCATAATTCTATTTTCATAGTAATGATGGAAATTTGTTGGTGCAAGTTGATAGAATTCCAATATTTCAAAAAAAAAATGATGACTACAAATAACTTCATGTTGCAAGGTTTTAAAGAAGATTTTTAGGTTAACATATTCATGAAAATCACACTATTTATTTTTTGATTAGACATGTGGATGCATAAATTATAAAGACTTGCACCACCTAATATCAACAACATGTCATCAAAGGTAAACTGAAGGGTTATGATTATTTTGTGGCATGAATGGACTATTGTATAAGGATAGATATCTCCTTCTTCTTCTTTAAGCTTTGTCAGATTAAGAGGGGTGTTCCTTAAGGCATGTTTCTCAAAATAAAATCATGATCGAGTGAGCCTTGAGGTAAACCATATCCCAAAACACATGAAACTACTATACAATTTTTACTAAGTATTAATGTGCTAGATTACCTTGGACCAAGGAATTAACACCTCTTTACGTAGATGCAACCAACATGTAGAGAATAGGATATAAGATTCTTAACCCCTTAAGATTTGTGATAAAATAAATCACTTCACACATGAATGAGGTGGTAGCAGTAGTGCAAATCTTATCTTGCATGACCTCCTTGAGGTTAACAAACACTTTATGATAGTAAGCTAGTGAAATCACGACAATGCAATGGGTCAAATAACTTCAAACTAAATAATAAGGTTGATTTTTGATGTTTTCTATTGAGTGTAGTGGGTTTGTGGTTTGTTGAAATTAATTATAGATGGTTTTATTCATTCATGGGTAACAAAGTAAAATTTTCACCATCAATGGATATAGCCTAAGTAGAATCACTATATGAGATATTAAAGAATATGACATGGAGGACTATGTATAACAAATCCACATGTAAGCTAGACTGTATATGTAAAGATGAAAAATAAATGATATTGTAGATCAATTACAATAACATATCTTAGACATCTATTAACAAATTCATATAATTCTTATATTAATTTAAAATGATAAATCATAAAAGAATTTATAATAGGGTTTTAAAGTCTTTGTGAAGAAAAACCAATCAAATGAAAGAATTGACTAAACAAATGTGTTTAGGATGCCAAACTATCAAAAGAATACATACACTTATGAAGATATTCAAGTAGTTGAATAGTGTGCTTTACATTCATTAGTTTGGTAAACTACAAAAGTGATATCAAAATGATGCAATAAAAAAATCGTATACATTCAACATGGTTCAACATGAAGGTCCCCCCTAATCCTGTTTAGTTCAAACTAAATTTTGATGGCTCTACTAAGGCGAACTCAAGGCAGGTAGGAGAGGGTGGTATTATGAGGGATAACAAGGGCCAATTACTATTTTCTTTTGCTATGAACTTGGGAGCTCGATCTTTTAATTTTGTGGAGGTTGCGATAGCATATCATGGTATTCTCTTGGCTAGCACTAAAGGAATTAGAAAGATTATCATCAAGGGGGACTCTAAAATTTCATTGGTATGCTTAAGTCCAAGACTAAACCCAATTTTAATTTCAAAGACATCATTATGGAGGCTATATCCACTATCAATAGCTTTGAGGAATGTGCAATCTAGCACGTGTTTAGGGAAGGGAATGGGTTGGTTGATCTCCTTTCCAAATTTGGCCACCATGTTGACACTTTTATGATTTGGAATGATATTTCATCCCTACCAAACCATATTACTAATCAAATAAAAAATGAGACACAATAATAATCCTCCTCTTGTTAGATGAGGTACTTGGCCATCTTATTGGAATAAAGGCATTTATTCCTCATAGTATGCCTCATAATGGTAAGTTAAGGCATGCAAATATATCTCCCTTCGAGATAATCTATGGCAAGAAGAAGACTCTTTGGGTTTTTCCTATCTGTGAGAAGAGTAGTTGCTAGGTTACTATTCATTTTGCCCCTATTTGTCTTCATACTACCAATTTTCTCTACTATACCACCATGGGAGGGGACCTCTTACAAATTGAACCAAAATAATGTGAAAGTATAAAGAATGATAAAGAGGTTCAAGATATTCTTGAGAGAGGAAGCCTCTCTCAATACTTTGAAGTGATTAATTGGTATGACACTATCATCTTTACAAAATTTTCCAACTCATGGAAAGTAGGAATTGTATATGTCTAATGCATTTCCTTCCAAGTCTCCATGGAAATTATTTCTTCAATAATTGGGCTTCCTCTAGAGGGGGCGTGAATTACAAAGAAGGTGAAAGGAAAATACCAAGAGGCCGTGAAAATTTCCTAAAAAGAGGAGAAAATGTTAACCAATTGTAGAATGGTTTCAACAGAGAAGATTTGTTGGGCATCTAGAAGAGGGTTACAAAGGTCCTTTTGAGGTACATTACTCTCAAATGTAGTTTTATGTTGAGTTTTTGCAGGTTATAGGTTGCTTCCGGATTGATCAAAGAAGTGTAGTGAAGTGTATTATTGTACAAATCTTGGTTGAAGATTAATAATATACTTGCCCTCTTTCTTGTGTGGAGTTTTTCCCTGAAAGGGTTTATCCACTTAAATTTTATGTCTCTTATGGTTTGCTTACTTTTATATTAGTGTTGAATGTGCAATCATACATAATCTTATTTTTAGATTTGTAAACACATTCATAAGTTATTATTGCAGTTTTGCTTCACCTTGTTTTCAACAAGGTGGTGAGTTCTAGTATTTTAGCTTTGGAGCCTCCACATCCTTATTCAAAAAGGTAGGTGAGGTGGGTCTTGGAAATGAAACAAGAATAGTCCTTTATGTGTGGCTTTGAGTGACATCCAAAATATTACCCTCAAAAGCACTTCACCTATCAACTATCTATGAATATTTATACTACTATCCATCTTGTGAAGCAAATGTGCCATCATATTCCTCATCAAATAAAAATTCCTTTTGGTATGACCCTCGGGGTTTTCATTTACGTTTGTTCTCCTCTCTCTTTTTTCCATACTATTATGCTTTTCAATAAAAATTGTAGGAGATTATTTAGTCTTCGAAATTTCTATAGAACAACTGTGTTTCCTAATCTCCCTCAAGTGATATTTGGTTGCTCTATCATTGTACTATATAAAACTAAAACATGTAAAGTTGAACTCCAAACACATAAGCTAGGAAAATTACTAGCTCTAATGCCACTATAATGTATCGAGCCAAAATAGTAATGTAAATCCTATATTTAAACATTTACAAACACTTATTATTTGGATAACACTAATGGGCCCTAATATTCAATTGGATCTTAGATATCTCAAATGAAAATTTATGTTTATTCATTATTAATATCATTATATTTTAAATAGAAAATCACAAACATAAATATTAATCTTCTTATTAAAACGAATAGAAAATAATAGGAGTAAATCTTGATATTTCTTATTATGTATTATTGATTGTATTGCATTAAAATAGTTATATAATATTAGTAACTACGACAACTCATACCAGCAGGTATGACAAATTAGACCAATGCAACGTGGCTAGAGTCCACATCTAATGAGGCTCAAATACAAACTCTATATGAGATTGTTCTCCAAAATCACTATGGCTTTTTTCCTAGGATTCCCACACTCAAACACAAGTGCTCAAAATGGAATTATGAAAGAAATTTGGTTAATTGTAGATCATGATTCTAAATGATGGCCAACCTATGTGAAATCTACAAATAAAATAGGTTGGCCATCATGCACACCTACAACTTCCAATTTGAATAGTGATCATGGGTAAGAAAGATTCCATTTTGAAATTTATGATTTAAAAAAAAACTACTAGAAATAATATGGCATGTGTTGGGAAGTTAAGAGGGGAACAAAAACACAAGCAAAAATATTGGGGATCAAGGATTGGTCATACCACAAGACTCATACTATAGGTCAAGGTAGGGACATATGGAAAGCATGATGGGATGGAGAAGTATAAAACTTCAACATGATGAAGGAAAAAGTAGAACTAGATGAAAAGACACATTTAAGAAAGAAAAATCCACAAGCGATAAAAATAGAAGACATAAATATAGACCAAATATGTACAAAATTAAACTTAAGTTAACTAAAAATGAAACATTACAAATTCAAAGTGTTTGCTTACTATACATATTTTTTAAAATCTTAATATATTATTTCTTCTATTAAAAACTTGAGAGAAAGTTCATTAAAATTGAGACTTTTTATTTGGCTTAAGCCTTTATTCATTGCTATCTATTGTGCAACATAGATATTCACCCATTTGAAAACTAGTAATCCTCGACTATAAAAATGAATTCTTGGGGATTCAAATCCATTTCAAGTGGAACCATTTATTCAACCTTACATTGGAATTTTCCAAAAGACACGTCAACAATGCCCTTCTCTCATAAGAAACAAAAGAGTAAGTGAAGAATGTTTTCAGTACCTAATAAATAGAGTTTTGAGAAGATGAGTATTATTGGTTGGGTCTTTTGAAGGGCTGATGTGTGGGATGGTGATCATATGTAACCCATAAAATATGTGTTAATAAACTAAAATATATAATTAATTCTTATAAATTATCATAAGATTTGGTGCACTACAAAAACATCACATACAAAATTTTCAGATTTTTTTTTAAAAAAAATTATAATAAAAAATAGAAAACATTTAAAATAAAAAATACATTACGTCATATAAATTTGTATGGGGAATTGATCTGTACTCAAAACCACAAGATATATCCTTTGAGTTTGAGTTTTATGTGGATGCAAGATACTATTTTTGAAGATTTTAAAATTTGGTGGTAAATAAATTATAAATAATTCAAATGCTTTATTTTGAATTAGAAATGTAGTTAATTAAAGGTTAAGTAATGTAATCAAAATAAATTTGAGAATTTCCTTTTGTAATAGACTCTAGTTTAATGAAAATTGAATCAATCTATAACATTTATGACAAAATTTCTAATAATAAAATAAAGAAAACTACAATATGCAAAAATAAATAAATAAAATTATAAAAAAAAAACTCTCATACAAAATGTGATTCAAATACAAAATTATATCATATATCAATAATAAAAAGATCATATCTTTTAAAAAAAATCAATGAAAATAAGATAACTAAAAGGGGCTCAAGATATTCTTTCTAAATTCTAAATAAATAAATAGTCAATCTATCAATGAGTCTATTGGAAAGCCATATTTAAGAGGCCAAGTTCATTTAATTGAAGAAAAGCCATCTTGAGAGAATGAATGAATATTCATATCCCGTGTAAAATATTTGAACTTATAAAGTTTGAAGGTTTGATTAAAATTAGTTATTTATAAAGTCTAAGGTGGTTTTATAGTTAGAATGCAATAGTTATTTTCAATGAAACTAAGGAGTAGGTTTAGTGATAAGTTAGACATGATTAAAACATTGATTTAGTCAAAGTGTTATTAGATATAATTTTTAGTTTTTTTTTTTTGCGATGACATAGAGGGTTGAGGTGAGGGATCTACTTTTCCCACATCTAAAATGATTATGGTAAAGACTCTAGAGAGTATACATAATACAAAAAATTGAAGATCTGAAAATAGTTATTTATCTATAAATGTAAGAAGTGTATTATAGTTATATTTTTGAATAATATAATTATAATAGGAAAACTTTAATTAGTTGAGATTATATTATCAACATAAAAATGTAGTGAACTGAATTAGCTACCAATTTTTTGAATAAGTGTCTCCTAAAATAAACAAGAATGATCAAAGGAATGATTGGTTTTGACACAAGTCAACTTGTGGGTAAATATTTGGTTGTTCTTTTAATCCTTAAGAATTTTTTTAGAGACACTTGGATATCACTAATTGAACTAATTCGAAGTAAACTACCATTATGAAAAGGAAGAATGACTATTTCATGTTAGGAAATTTTAGTTTATTTAAACATCTTTAAAATAAGTGTTGTATAGCTATTAGTTTTATTATTGTAAAATCTTTGAAAGTAGAAATAATAATAGATATTGCTAATAGTTAATATCATTGTAATACATTTGAAAATTATTTTATGCATCATATTACTAGTATTATTTAACCTACAAAACAATGTAATGACTCACTAATTTAAATATGAGATTTATAATAATCTTAGATTAAAGGAGGATTGAGAGCCTATTAACAATCCTAAGGGGTAAAGTTTCTTGCTGTGTCGTGTTTTCTTAGGTTTTGTTCTGGTCTGCCTTTTGTTTTTGTTCTCGATATTTTGTTGACTGTTGGGATCATGACCCTTTCCCTGCTCTTCTAATAAAAAACAATATGTATACATAATTGATTCAATTATAAAATCTATTTATGTATAGCCTGACTAAAAACACAAAAAAAACAAATATTGCTTGTTGAAAATTCAGATCCAGGGGAAATTTTTGAAGAAAGTGATTCTGAACGCTAAAAACATTGATCTTGAATGTGCCTGGGACACAATAAATGGTCTGGTCAGTCATAAGTACTACTCTGCACTTTGTTCTGTGTGTTAGCCTTTTGCTTTCCTGATAAAACAGTTGCCGAAAACCAATGATTTGGTGGCAGCCATCAGCAGATCCAAAACGAATTTCATTTATCTGCTGTGTTAAGTATACGTACAGAAAAACAATAGCTCTGGTGAGGAGGAGATGTAAAGTAATTGTGGGTATGGTACAGAGAGAAAAATGATTTCTGTATTTTTATTTTAAATAAATTTTGTGATTATTTTTTAAGCTTCTTTTGTGATTATGGTACAGAGAGAAAGACCTGAGTTATTAATGGTTTGGCAGGAAACATTAATGGCAACGGTCTGCTTGTTTTTTCAGAATTCATGGATTCAAATACTAAAGACAACGTACTTGACTAGTCGTGCGGGACAATAAATGGTCTCTGTGGTCAGAATGAATGCTCGTAACTCTGCTACCTGCAACTTGAGGATTCTGCATTAAATTTCATATAAGAGATGAGGAAACTTGTTTCGAGTGATTTTGACATAATGTATATCTCTTATATTCCATTCAATTATGGGTAGTTATCATCAACACTAACAACTTTAAAGTCACAACTATTGGTCAAATAGTGGTAAAACTAGCAAATCGCATCTTAGTGTGCAATGGGTACGCCAAAGAAGTGTGGAAGGTCAATTAGGATAGATTTAGGTCTTTTTTTTGCATACATTTCTGCAGTACATGAGGTTGATTGGTAGGCCATTTAGCAAATGATGTCGTTTGTGCAACAAAGTTCTCAATGGAGAAGTGAGAGATTCAAATCAACTATACGTCTACTTATAGGGATCCAAACATGATTGAAATAAAACCTCTAAATCAAGAAGATAATTAGGCTCCATTACCAAGAGGCTCATGCTATGTTTGCAATAAGGAGAGAGAGAAAAGAGACGGACAAGATCAGGCGAGAGAAGACAACAAGCATCAGATCAGAGAGATAGAAGATCGATAGAGATCAGATCGAGATAGGATCGATAAGAGATCGAGATCGATCGAAGAAAAGAGCCGAGGAGATCGAAATCATAGAGAATCAGATCAAATATAGGACAGGGGATTCTATAGAGGAGAGGATAGAGGTAGAAAGATATGGATATAAAGATATGTAGAGAAGAGTGAGAGGGAGATAAGGAGAGAAGTAGAGATAGAGATATAGAGTAGGAGAGATGGAGGGAGATATGGAGTGAATGGAAGAGAGAGAGGGAGTGACATAGATAGTGGGAGATATAGAGATCTATAGAGAGTGATAGGGAGAGATATATCAATTACCCTTCATATATCTATATCTCTATATATCTCCACATCTCTCTATATCTTTATCTCCCTCTCTATTTGTATGTTTCTCATTATTTCCCTCTCTCTATATATATCGTTTCTTCCCTCTATTTATCTTTATCTCCCTATCTATGTCTTTCTCCTCTTCTCTTTTTCTCTTTTCCTTTCTCTATTTTTCTCTATCTCCCTCACTATCTCTACCTATTTCTCTATCACTATTTATTCCTCTATATCTCCACCTATCTCTCTCTCTATATCTATCTCTCTATATCTCTTTGTTTCTCTCTTTATCTCTCTGTTTCTATTTATCTATATCTCTATCTCTCTCTCTATCTTTGTTTCTTTCTCTTCTCTCTTTTTCTCCCTATTCCTCTTTTTATTCCTTTATTTCTATATTTGTTCCTCTCTCTTTATTTTTGTCTCTTTCTCCTCCTTTGTCTCAAAATCCCCCTCTCTCTTGCTCACTTTCTCTTTTTTCTCTTTTTGTGCCTATCTATATCTCATCTCTATCTCCCTCTCCCTTTTCACTTCTTTTCTCTTTCTCTGTTTCGCTCTCTCTATATGTTTGTCTCCTTAAGTATGTGAAAGATTCCCAACCCAATCTGATCTGATTTTTCTGTGTTTGTCTTTTCAAGAAGTCTTTGTCCAATGAATAGGAGAAGTTTTGTTTTGTTTGTTTTTGCATTTTTTCTGATTTTTTTTGTGTTTTTGGGTTTTATGCAAATAACATGACATATACAATTGCTGAAAATAGAAGATAATTGAAGTATACAATATTTCTATTACTAAAATACTGTAATTACATAAATGTGGGCTAAATGCAACATACCCATTCATCCATAGACCTGGAAATGAACTATTACAAGGTTGAAGTAAAATTCTCAGGTCTAATATAATTCAATGACAACAATTTTAATCTCTTCTAGCTCTAAATATGACTCCACAATTTGGTTTCAGGTGTGAGATGAGTTTTACAACTACTATAGGTAAATTTTTAGCTCCAAATTTTCAAGAACTCCACTTGGCACCTAGGGTTTGAAGCCTAAATGCCCAATAGAGGTGCAACTGACTACAAGACTCCTATAGGGTGGTAGAAATGCACTCAAAAGGGTCTGGTCTACAATATGATATGAATTTATGCCCTTTCAAATGATTGATCTGCAATAGCCGTCCCAAATTCTTTTTGCCAAACTGATAAGAAATCTTTTCTAAGATGTTTTTACCTTCTAGAATGTTGGGGCTACACTCCCTTCTCCCAAGAGTTTTCGTTCGTGGAAGGTCAAATCTGCATGTAGAAACCATCCTTGAGCTCCAACCTGCAAGTTGCTTTGAAAATATAAACTCATGATATGTCAAATGGCACACTCCAACTCCTTTTTATAACCTTTTACTATTCCTCCAAAGAGGTCACCCCTTTTAGGGTTTTTTAACTTAGCAACATGAATACTTTTTAGTAATTTTAATAAAAATTACTTGGTCTCTTCATGCTAGCCATGGCTTTTCAATATGCCCCCTTTTTAATCATTTAAGTTGTTTTTAAAGCTCTCAAGTTATGTTTCTAGGCATCATGGCACAAGGGGGGGTAAACTTTTCAATATTCATTTTCTAATTCTCTATTACTATTCACCCTTTTACTATTTCAATAGATCCAACTTTAATATTTCCAAATTATTCCTAAATTCATCCTATGAACTCCAAATGGAAAGGCTCGCAAAGCCCCCAGCTAAGCTTTGCATCCCTCGGTTGGGTCCCCCTAACCATTCTGCTAACCTACGAGAACCCTAATAGTAGGCCAACCTCCGCTATAGTCTACGTTGCCTACGGAAGGGACACTATAGTCCTCCATTCCCAGAGATTGTTTGCCCTCAAACAATCTGCACCTACATGCCGAAACCAAATACCGGGATCCCATATCCACCTCAAGAATGTTGCTCCGCCAATCTGTTGTGCTACTTTGATATCAACATCACTATGCCTAGAGTTGTGAAACAAATCATTATGATCCATAAGAAACAATGCACCAATCATGTGAATGCCAAAATCCCAAATCATCCTATGTGCATAATCAATCAAGTCAATCTACCATGTGCTGTTATTATAAATGAGAACATCATCTATCCAACTGGGAACCTCACTCCAACAGAAACCACAGGTACCTCTAATGTCAAAGGATGGGAGCTCATCATTATGCCAACCTCTAACAAATAAAGAATGATCCCAATCTTTCCAAATTCCCCAACTAGCTGCTATCCTAAAGGACAAAACTAAAGTCTTTGCGATCAATAGTATGAAACAACCATCTATCACCATTGTGAGAACTCTAATCCAATGAGCTATGGCTGAAAATCCCATGCTAAAAAAATTAGAGAAACCCTCTATCCTTGTGTTGTAACTCAAAACCCAAAGGTTCGAATATGAAGTACTATTGTCCTCTACATGCTCCATGGTGTCTTCTTCATTTACCAAATATACTCTCCAAGTGTGATCAAGGAATGATATTGTTACGAAACAAAGGCACAATGTCAAACCTTGCATGCAATGTGGTTCTTCAATTCTTATCACATATTCTTGCATAATAAAAAGATGAATGAAACCATGTAAAGATGGGAGATGGTTGATCACCAACATGAGACCCACCTTAAATTTGTACCTTCCATGTTTTCCTTCATAGATTCTTTCATAGCCTGTTGTCCCAAGGTGTGTGACATACTGAAAAACTCCTCTCATGAGCTCTCAAACTTCCTACCTCAAGGCTGCTATTATAAATTAGACCAACAACTAAAGTGAAGTCAATGGTGTTTGTGTACCCATGGATAAAAAAGTGGCCCATATCATACACCTTACCTATCAAGTGATTGTCTCCACACACTCCAATCCAACAAAAAAATTGATGTAGACTGAGATAAATCTGGATATACAATGTATAACCATGTAGGACAGCCACGTGTCAACCATGAATCCATGAAAATTATGTAACAACCCAACCAATAAACAGTTGCATAAGCATATGAAACAGGGGACAAATCCATAGTTGTATTGTAGTTGTCTCCATTAATACCCAAAGCCAAACTAGGAGTTGCTAATCCATTGAACATATCACCCATAAAATCATGTACACCTTAGTGAAATTGTCAACATCAACTAAAAACTCAAAATTTTGGATGTTAGATAGCTCTTGCTTCTCATCATCCATGGAGTCATGTGAATCAAAATCCTATTGAAGATGAAGTTTGGTTTGATGAGCCATCAACTTGGCTTACCTTTCCCTCTCTATTCAATCATCATTCCACATTTGGGACTGAGTCATATCCACTACTCCAAAGTGTCTAAACCCACTCCTAACATGAGATATATCACGTGACTTATCATTACCAAAGCATGCATCATGTGTACCCACCATAATAGAATTATCATGACTCATTTCCCTATGATTAGAAGTACCAAAATCATGAAAAAGGGAGGATGAATCACTGCTGTTATAAATTAGAGAATTAGGACTGAATTGTTTCCTTGTATTCATACCTTTGGAGTCATCAAAGTTAGAGCAAACTAATATGCTCTTCTCTGTTCCATTTTTAGTCTCCTATTCAAGTGCCTTAAGCACAATGTGTTTACCCATATGAGTAAACTCTAACACCATCTTGTTGAAGTCTTGGACAAACCTTCCAGGAGACTTCAACCATTGCACACCAAGTACCACATCCGACTCTCCACCAATACCTACAACAAAGTAGTCATCTGTGAAAGAATAATTATCCAATGCAATGGATAATAATGGTATCCTCCTTGTGCAACTCGTTTTGGAACCATCCACTAGCATGACTTGGAATCCTTCAAACTCTTCAACTTCTAGTCCCATATGGGCTACAAAGCCCCAATTGATGAAACTATGAGTAGCACCACTATCTACCATACATAACACCCGTTGTTCCTTGACAATTCCTTCCCACACCAAAGAGTGATATCTAGGAACATCAAAAAGAGTAGCAATAGTTCCATGTGCAACATCAGGTGTTTCAAATTGCATAAACTCAATCTTCAAACAAGAGACATCATCAAAACTATCATGTATCATACTTGCCTCTTGTAGTCCATCAATAGTAGAAATGGTACCATTACTTTCTTCATAACTATTAGTGGCAATGTTATTAGAAAAGTGGAGTATATCACTGTTGTTCCGAAACTGAAGATTAAGACTAATTTCAATCTTTGTTTCATTTCCTATGAGATCTTCCTTTGCTTGCTCAACCTGTATACATTCCTTCCTGGAAGAAACATGAATCTAAAGTAATTTTCCCTCTGTTGTCCTGTTTGTTCCCCCCTGTATTTACAACGATCTTTGATTTCTTGCAATTGTTGTTGTGCTTGGGTAGCAAGTGCCTTAGCCTTTGATGCTCTTTAAATCCACTTATGGCACATGTCTAGTGTCTTTCCCACATCACCCATGTTATGGTACAAAGAATCATATCTTAGGTGGCTTATTTCCTCATCAATAGGAGTCATTAGGCTATTGTTACCATTATGAGTGAAGGAAGACTCCAACGTATGTGCCAAAATTTCTATAGGCCCACCATCTGAAAGAGCTTTAAGCACATTTTTCTTATCTTGGACAAACCAAACATTATCAAAATGCAAGATATTTTTAGTAAGCAACCTTTTAGTCTCTTTGTTTAACTTTTAAAAACAAAATGCTTCATAAGATCTTAACAATTATCCTTTCATTGTAGAAGATGCATGAATAACTAAAATGAATTCAAATATATTCCATTGCACATACATGGAAATATCACTTGTGGCTGGCCCAACAAGTGTGTATGCATTATCATCATTGTTTTGAGACTTCAAGGGGCTCTCTAAAAGAGGGAAGTCATAAACTTCATAATGCAAAGTAGACCAAATTGAATCTCCTACAACATACCTCCTGTCTTCATCACATAACTCAACATGCTCTTCTTGTGGGCTTACCTCAAGAAGCTCTTCACTTATATGCCCATCATCCACACATTCTTCCCTTGGAAGAGATAAAGACCTAATGTATGATCCTCTTCGTCTTCTAGCATTATCAAGCTGATTCCATCTTTCCTTGACCTCATGCAAGTTCTTTCTTGCTTGGGAAGCAAGCATTTTGGCCTTCTTAGCTCTTAGTGACCACCCATCACACAACTCTCGTGTCCTTATAACATCTTCCATAGTGTGGTGAATAGAATCAAGACTTTTGTGGTTTGAATCCATAATATATACCTCATGTGTAGCACTCTCAACTTGAGTATCATCATAGGAGGACTCAACAACATCATTACCTTCATGTGAAATGCATGCTACAACATGACTAGAAATGCTATTGCAAAAATCAGAATAGGTGTCAAACCTTGGTATCATGTTTTCAACACCTCTAATGGGATGGCCTGTGATTGTAAGCACTAAGCCCTTCCACTTTGTGATCAACATGATGACTCAGTGGTGTGCTATGTATCTCCCTTTGATCCAAAGTTATTTCTTCTTTAGGACTCCCATATGATGACTGATTTTCACATTCATCGTGATCACTTGTAGGCTATAAGCTACAAACAAGTGTTTCTTCTTTTCCTTGGTCTTGCACATTAAACTCTTCACCTTTTCTAAGTGGCTTCTTTACCATCTTTTGATATTTCTTTCTTCTTTTGTTGTTGATATGGACTTGAAAACTTTGAATCATCCTCATTCTCATCCTGTATACCCAAGAATTGTGTGAAAGAAAGCATGTCTTGTATCTTTTGAGGAAGAGAGCGGTACTTGTCATAGTGAGCCATAATTGTTTTATTTGTTGGTGAAGCATGAGAACTCTTAGTTGCTCTTGTAGATGGATATGAACGAGTAGTGTGTCTAATTTTCCTTGAAAGGGAATCCTCAATATGCTACAATTTACGAATGATCTTGTGTTGTGTTTGTTCAAATTATTTCCATGCTTGTTTATTGCTAAACAACCCTGCCATGATGACCTATCTTGCTTTCCAAACTGGAAACCAATCCATTGTAGTATACACAACTTGAATTCACCCAACAGGCTAGCAGAATCCAGGCTCTGATACTATTGAAAGATTCCCAATCCAATTTGATATGATTTTTCTGAGTTTGTCTTTTCAAGAAGTCTTTGTCCAACAAATAGGAGAGGTTTTGTTTTGTTTGTTTTTGCATTTTTTCTGATTTTTTTGGTGTTTTTAAGTTTTATGCAAATAACATGACATATACAACTACTAGAAATTGAAGATAACTGAAGTATACAATAGTTCTATTACTAAAATATTGTAATTACATAAATGTGGGCTAAATGAAACATACCCATTCATCCATAGACCTAGAAATGAACTATTACAAGGCTGAAGTAAAATTCTCAGGTCTAATATAATTCTGTGAAAACAATTTTAATCTCTCCCAACTCTAATATGACTCCACAATTTGGTTCCAAGTGTGAGATGAGTTTTGCAACTACTGTAGGTGATTATTCAACTCCAAATCTTCAAGAACTCTAGTTGGCACCTAGGGTTTGAAGCCCAAATGCCCAATGGAGGTGCGACTGACTGTAAGAATCCTATAGGATGGTAGAAATGCCCTAAAAATGGTTTGGTATAGAATTTGCTATGAATTTTTACCCCTCCAAATGACTAATCTGTAATATCCTTCCCAAATACTTGCTGCCAAACTAATAAGAAATCTTTTTGATGTTGTTTTTACCTTCTAGAATGTTAGGGCTACGTCCAACACTCCCTTCTCCCAAGAGTTTTCATTCTTGGAAGTCCTAATTTGCATGTAGAAACCCTCTTTGAGCTCCAACCCGCAAGATGCTCTGAAAATATAAACTCATGATATGTCAAATGACAACCTCCAACTCCTTTTTATAACTTTTTACTATTCCTCCAAAGAGGTCACCCCTTTTAGGGTTTTTTTAACTTAGCAACATGAATACTTTTTAGTAATTTTAATAAAAAATACTTGGTCTCCTCATGCTAGTTGTGGCTTTTCAATATGCCCCCTTTTTAATAATTTAAGTTGTTTTTAAAGCTCTCAAGTTATGTCTCTAGGCATCATGGCACAAGGGGTGGTGAACTTTTCACTATTCATCTTCTAATTCTTTGTTACTATTCACCCTTTTACTATTCCAATAGAGCCAACTTTAATATTTCCAAATTATTCCTAAATTCATCCTTTGAACTCCAAATAGAAAGGCTCGTAAAGCCCTTAGCTAAGCTTCGCATCCCTCGGTTGGGTCCCCCTAACCATTCTGCTCACCTACAAGAACCCTAATAGTAGGCCAACCTCCGCTATAATCTGCACTACCTATGGAAGGGACATTACAGTATGCAATGGGTACATTGAATAGGTCTTAAAGGTGAATTATCATAT
>VDFB02362914.1:0-12434 GCA_007258455.2 Sequoia sempervirens | reverse complement strand
ATTTATAGAAGTTGTTCTTGATTGGATAGTTAATGTGAGTTGTCTTTAAAAGTAAGCTTTAAGGTTGTAATGTCAGATTGTTTCCCTGTGGTGAATTTTGTGTGTAATTTAGGAGTTTATGATGAATTTATTTATGGAGGTTGTTTTTGGATATAAGTTTGATGTTAATTTTGAGATCAAGTTTTGTTGCCATCTTGTTGGGAAACCCTTATTTTAGTGATTTATCAGTCTTCCAGAGAAAGGGAAAGATAGGTGTTGCTTTATTATTGGTCCTCACTTTTGGTTCTTTGTGAACTATTGTTCGTATGATCTATTTGATGATTGGGTTTAGCCTTGCACTTGAAAATAGTTTCGTTTTGAAGATTTTGTGTAGGATGGTGTATGCTTTGCTTAATGCAATTTATCATGTGACTTTATATGTTGTGCATGTGGGCTTACCCTGATAGTGTCTTTTGAGTTTTTTTTTTTTTTTATTGTTCATAAGGAGAGTGGTTTTCAATGGGGGCCGAGACCCGAAAGTGGTCTCAGGGTAACTCATTGGAAGTTTATTAATCAAGTGAAAATGATAATATTTATTTAGGGGTTTTGGATAGAATCACACATTAACAAGATATAAGTGAATGCCTCACTCATGGCTCAAGTGCTTGTATGGGCTTGAGATGAGTTGAGAAGGCATGGAATGGCGAAATCATTGTCTTGTCCTCATGAAAGATAATCGATGCCGCATTGGATTGCATGTGGGGCCGGGTTTCATAAGAGGTCACCAGGGTAACCCAAGTTAGGGGCCGAGACCTAGGAAGAATCGCCAGGGTAACCCATGCAACATTGCGATGACACTCTTCCTTTAACAACCATGTATGCTTTGTTTCCCTCTATGTTATTTTTGGGTCTCTGGAAGCACATGTCGGCATTTGTATGTTGATGCTTTATTGGTTATTCCTTTTGATGGGCACATCTTGTGTTGGTTATATCTTGTGTTGAGATTGCCTTATGTTATTGTGGTTCTTGTTGTGGAGTCTTGTATCCCTGTTTTGAATGATGGTTTAGTTGGGGCTCCTTCTTGTCATCTCTTAGCACGGGGGGTGGGCCTTAGGGTCCACGTGGTTGGGTGGAACGTGCTATGCACCCCATTGGGTCCCTAGTTATCGATGGAGAAGTGCGAAATTGTACCTAGCAGTGACTCTTGAGTTGATCCAGAGTTGAATCCAGTATTGCAGCTTTGTACTTCTTCATTTCAAATGTATCATACTATTTTATTGTATCTTTCCCATTCATGTTGGGAAACGACATTGTAATATTGTAACCCTTGATTAATGAGTTGATCATGTTCATATTATCTTATGATTACTGGTGTATACTTATTTTTCATGTGATGTAATTATGTTATTGTGAAAAGTAATGCAGTCAAGTAAACCCGAGGGATTGTTATGTGTAGTTCATGTTTAATTTCATATCATGTGATATATGATTATTATGATGTATGTTGGTATTAAAAAAAAATTGGTGTCATAAATGCTAGATGTTATGTATCCTTTGGGGTTGCTTGGTGGGGCATTACACAGCCCATGCACAAATTTTGATTTAACCAACATGACAGGAATATAAAATGAGTAAGTATATATATATATATATTATTGTATATATATAAATATTAATATATATATATTAATGTATATATATATCAATATATATATATATATATGTATATATATGTATATAAATATTAATATATATATATTAATGTATATATATATCAATATATATATATATATATGTATATATATGTATAAATTTCTATAAGTCAAACTAGGTCTAAATTTTCTCTATGAAAGACAACAAAATATAACTTTCTCTATACAAAATTACTATTCAACCAATGATATAGTTAAATAAGAATATATATATATAAGGTATATATATATATTCAAATTAAAGCTATTTATTAAAACAAGAACAATATTATTCATAAAAAAATTATAACAGAAGCTACATAATGGTTTCTCAAATGACAATAATTTTCTCATGTTGGTTTGCTATCTAGTAATCATTAAATTTCTAACAAAAGTTTTCTTTTCTTTCAAATGATCAACCATATTTATTCATTTGTTTATTTATTTTCTTTGAAATAGAAACTGAAGAGAAGTAAGAGGAACCTGGAGTCCTGTGCCATTGATAATTTGAGGTATCTTGCTTGCTTCTAATAGCCTTTTCGAAGGGCTCTCGTTCCTTCTTCAAAATATACTCTCCAGAATACTATGCTCAATTTCAAATTTAATATTTTATTCAAAAAACTCTCTCCAGAATAATGCAAGCAAAAGAATGAAATAACTTTTTAGAGAACTTCAGAAGATCTTAAAAATTCAAAGACATTATTGTATTTTTTTCCTCTTATGTCCAAAATTTCCTGTGTATCCATACTCAAAATTATGCAATTAAATAAAAGATACCTCTTTTCCTTTTTGAAAACTCTAAAAATCCAATATAAAAAAAATTATCTATATTAAATCAAACTTTTCAGCCAACACTTAATTCTCATTTGTCCTTTTATCTTTTCTATTCTTTTATTTATTTATTTTTCCATTTATCAATACTTTTTGTTTTAATTTTGATTTTACAAGCTTTACTTGCAATGCACATAATTTTATTTATTTATTTTATTTATTTCATAATTAACCTCAACAAGATAATTTAATTAAATCAAAACACTAATCTTTAAATATCTAATTAATTCTACAGTAAAAACACATGGATTTTAAGAATAAAACTTTTAAATATTTTAATACAAATTAATCTAACATTATAATAAACATTTATTACCACCATTTGATTAGATAAATCACAACATATAAAATACCAACGTCAAATACATACGACAAGACACTCACACAAACCACAATAATAAAATACAGAAATGACAAAACAAGGACGCACAATACCATTCAATCAGGATGGTTTGACAACATGGGACGGGGGGACTTCCTTATCATCTCTATTTCAACATCATACTGTTGGGTCATTTGATGCTCGACCTATCTTGCCGAAGCAGGTGGAATGGAGACTCTGTACCTACAATCCCTGCACACAACAAGGTCGTGCACATGTATATATATATATAATCAAAGCATTACATTGTGAGAAGGAATTGCAGCGTAGTAGGGCACTCGCGAACGAGTGATGCACTACACTATCCTTTCATCACATCTATTCTAACAATTATAATATAAATGATGAAATAGCATTTCTAAACTAATAGATCATATCATAACATAATTTACTAAATCACTGCATCATAATATATTTCTAAAATCAACTAACATCACCAACCATAACGTCATATCAAATAACCATGTCCACTAATGGAATAAAATCACCACCAAAAATCTAACTATTCAAATGAAATAATAAAATAGTACTGTCATAGTATCAAAGTATCAAATCAAAGCATAGAAAATAATGAGTCCAACTAGAAAACAGGAGGGTTATTACATCCTCCCCCCCATGAATCTGGCTTACTCTTGGAAGCCAAAAAACAAGGGTAGGATTCCCTGATATGGGAAGCATCCTTCCATGTGGCTAAAGTCTCATCATTGGGATCCTACTGGACCCACACCTGCTCAATATCCTTGCCTCTAAGAATGAGTCTCCTGTGTTGCACCATGGCCACGGGCTCTAGAGCTAGCTGCCTGTCCTCGACCTGTAGAGCATTACAATCAAGTATGTGAGTAACATCAGGAGAATATGATCTAAGGAGAGATACATGAAAAACATCATGAATCTATGACATACTAGGTGGCAAGGCTAGGTAGTAGGCAATAGAACCAATACACTCTAACACCTCAAACGGAGCCACAAAACAGGGCCCAAGCTTAGAACCCTTTCCATAACGAATAGGGCTCTTTTGAGGATGAACTCTGAGAAACACTCGATCACCAACTGCAAACTATTGATCAACTCTGTGGGCATTAGCATACTTCTTCTACCTATCTTGAGCTACTACCAGATGCTCTTGGATGTGCGACACCTGTTGCTCCATTTCACGAAGCATCTCAGGTCCAAGAAGAACCTTGTCCTCTAATTGATCCTAGCTCAGAGGGGTACGACAAGGATGACCATACAAAGTCTAAAATGGAGCCATGCCAATCAAACTATGGTAGCCATTGTTATAGGAAAACTCGACCAAATGATACTCCCTCAAAAAATTCCTATCATCCCCAGTGCTATCATTTGCATGTCTATAAACAATATGGACAAACATAGCTACTTGCACTGAATTATAATATTGAGATTGAATTTCCTCTTGTGGGGAGAGAGTATAATTCTCCACAAAATCAACCACTGAAAATATAGTACCAATTGGAAATGTGTTTCTACATATGTGAAATTGGCCATCAAGCCATCGAGCATGTTCAAAGTGCATGACATATTTTGGTACAATTTTATTCTTAAATTCACTCATAAATGCATGCACACTAACTTTTTCTGTAACTAAATCACAACGCTTTCCTATTTTTTCATCTTTTAAAGAATAGTGAACTTTCTTAAATATTTTGAAATCTACTAATTGTTGTCCAAAATCATGATCAACACTTTCATGCAAACAAATTCTTAAAAATGAAACATTTCCATAGTTAATGCATTGTCCAAAAATAAAAGAACTTAAATAAAATAATTTATCATTAGGTTTTTCACAAAACAAACCTAAAATAAACTCTCTTATTGCTTCAGGTGGCATATCAATACCACAATCCTGTATAATCAGTTTAGTATGTAAGGTACAACGTATATATATAAAAACATCATAAAAATAACGAAATTGATCATGTATTTTACAACAAGATATTCATTGCTTATTAATTTTTACATACTAGGGTTTACATTTTTCAAAAGACTTTTGACTTATTTTAATATTACCAGGTAACACTAAATCACTACAAAATTTTCTATAAAATTCAATTTGTGTTGTATCTAATAGTTGTTTTGGGTGAGGATCGCAAACTTTGGACCCCACTATTAATTTTAAAACATCTCTAGAATTAGATGAAACCCTAGTATTATCATTGCAATATTTTTAGATCAAAGATTTAATTTCAACATTCAATTTTATATCGGACCTCAGTAGTCATCCACTAAAACTCCAACATTGATTGATAGGATTATTTTCTATACTTTCTCTTCTTTTTACCACTCTTAGTAATGTTTTAGGATGTATTTTTAAAAATTCACTAATATTTCTTACCATTCTTTTACTCAAAGTTGCTTTATTAACTATAGTAGTTGTTATAGCTCTTCTTGCTGTGTTTTTATCTTTAGATCAACTATTTTTCCCAATAGATTGAATGACACGCTAACAGACATGTAACTTCAATGATTCATTTTTCTTTGGTTTAACATAAAAAGCCTAACCTTTTCATTACTTTCTCCTCATTTTGTATTCTCACTGTACTAGTTACATTGAAATGCAATTTTTTATTTATAAAAGAATTTGGTGTATATTCTATTCACATGTGTTCTTATTTTCCCAAGAAATTTGGACTCAAGAAGATTATTGAAAACACCACTTCCAATTTTTAAAAAAAAGTATTTTCATTAAATTCAACATCAGACTTAGATTTTCTATCTCTTTCATTTTCATCTTATCTTCTTTATTTATTTTTACATTTTCATCTTATTTTCATCATCAACAAAATAATGTTTTTCATTTTCATTATTTCCATTTTCATCAAAAATACTGTGTTTTGTTTTCATTTTCAAGAAAATGATCATTCTTAATTTTCATTTGGTAACAAAAGATTTTTTCTTTTTTTTGTTTTCTCAACAAATTCTATAAAAGTTTCATCTCTCTGAATATAGTCAATGTCAACATTATTAAGTCCAGCATCTTGTAAGACTTCTACATACAAATTTACCATTTCATGTGGATTTGAAGACGTACCTGGATTTGTGCATATTGAAACATTCTCCATAGCATTCAAAGAGGGATTTGAAGACATAGTAGGACTTTTTTGTATAATCATATTCTTCTCCAAATTGACTCCTTGCAAATTAGCTTCATCTACAACCATGGTATCCTCAATGTTTTCATCTTCAATAGTTATGGAATTGATTGCTCCACCATCATTCATTGATTTTATTCTCATTCTTCTTTCTCTTTTTCTTTGTCTCTCCTTCTCTCTATTTGCTTCAACTTCTTGAGGAGTCAATGTCTTCCTTCTCTTTTTACAAGCTTTATCTCCCATAATTATAAAATTCTCAAGCACAAATGAATGTTAATAGTGAAATACTTCAAAATATTCAATCCAAATTGGAAGTTGAATACCTATTAGGACAAAGTTCTTCCTCTTGTGTTCCTCAAAACAAGTAGAAAACTAGCACAATTCCACTTTAAAAATTGTTTTCTTCATGCCTCCTTTGAAAAAATCAATCCATATTGCAAATTGAAGACCTTTTGTTCCTCCAAAAAAGCACAAAAATAACACAATTCCACTTCAAAAATGGTGTAGATGATGCCTCGTTTTATAAAATCAACTAAAAATCAAGTTCACCACCTGTAAATACAATAGCTCATAAAAAATAGTTTACTTTTACTACTCTCGGCCGTACATGTGAAGTTGCAGACTTCTTAGTAATTTTTTGCACTATATTTAAATAAAAGAAATGAGATCCCATTTATAAAAATTGGGATCTCGTTCTATAATTGGGATCTCGTTCTTCGATATTAAATGTGGGGACCACTGGAAGGGAAACATGATCCTGTTTCCCTTCCAACAATCCAAATATTATAGACTAAGGAACATGATCTTGATTATAATACGGCATCCCCATTTTATAATTGAGATTCCATTTTTTAAAATTTGAATTTTTATTTGCTTTGTGGTTGGATTTTTTCCTAGGAATTTGGTTTCAGGAAAAGCATTGGAAATCCGAGCCTAGGCCTTCAACTTGGTTTGACCTGCAAGTTGAAGGTCCTAACAATGTCAAAGAAAAATACCAACTTTGGACATATGGCTAATGACTTTTTTTACAAACTTTTTTTATGAAATTAAAACCCATTTTAGATAAGACAATGCAAATTATAAATATGTAACTTGTTTTGCAATTGGATTATTTTTTCTATTTTTCAATTAATTTCTAATAAAATTGATTCATAAACTTTAAATATCAGGGTTTTTTACTATTTTAATAAATTTTGATCAACGTAACATTTTGACAAACAGATTGCACGAGAACAAACTTCAAACAATTCTTTTCAATTTTTTTAAAAAAAATGTTAAGTTTAAGTCATCTTATGCATGTTGTACACGATGATTTTTCAAAATGACAAATCTTCCTAATAAAAATTTAACAAAAAAAAATATTTAATAAAAAATTAAAAAAAATATCAAGAACAAGCTTCAGTGAGTCACAAATATTTTTCCAAACAGATTTAGAAAAATACGATAATTTAAGTCAAAATATGGATGCTCATACACTTGTACAAAGGGAAAAAAGTGATTTCTAAACGTTGGTTTTAGAAACGCCACAGAAACCTTCAATTTGTACAATCGGGCATTGAAATAAATTACATATTTGGAACTAGACTCCGAAAGTTAATCGGGTGGTCATAATAGTGGTTTACAATTCCTAAGAGAATTTGGTCTAGCTGAACACATATTTTGTAGAAAATATAATGATTTTAAGCCTTTAAAAGTTCCATTTTATGTTTTGAAGAGGGTTTGACAAATCACCTTAGATCAAACCCCCTTTAGATAGAACTCCCTAGTTTTAAACCATAAATTTATAAATGCCTCTTTACACCCTATCAAAATGCTAATAAAAAATCACTTTTGATTTAGATTTGGGATCAAATGAATTCATTTAAAATTAATTTCAAATGATTATGGTATTCCTGCAACAAGCTATCCAAATGAATAAATTTTAAATATGTTTCATTTGCCATTTATTTGTTTTTTAAGTTTTATTGGGTAAACATAGTTTTTTCATCTAAAATGAATTTCTTTGTTCTTCACATGTGGAAAAAATAGAAGATCACCAAAAAAAAAAATTGAAAATATGAGGCACTAGATATTGAAGTCCTGATCCAACATACAAAATAAAAAATAAAATTGATACATACAAAAAATGTTACGTGTTATACGGTCGCGCTATGTTTTAATTGTAATTGGCTTGACTTTGAAACTTGATTAAAGAAAAAATATTCAATAAAAAACTATCTAACCAAGTGGAAGCACTAGATATTAGAGTTACAAATCTAAATTTGAAGAATTGAATTTTTATCCTTCATGGAAAATAAGTTATGCATTATAACGGTAAGGCCACTTTTTAAAAAATGTTGTTTTCCGAAAAATCTATTTTCGTGGGAGATGGAAAAAAAGAAGTGCATCTAAAAATTTTGAAAAAAAATATTTTAGAATCTATAGACAACAAAAATTTGATGAGATCTTAGTTTTGCACCATCTTCAAATTCCTCATAGTTTAGCTGCTATAGGTGCCCGAATGTGAAGATTTAGTTAAAAATAATAATTTCAGTGTCCAGTTTGGCCAAAAATTGTAAACCACTATTATGGGATCACCCCACTACATTTTATGATCAGTGACTTTTTTAAAGATTTCATCTCTAAGTGCTTCAAATTTTAAGGTCAAATTTTTCAAATTCTGAAATTAGGAAAAACACTTCCACTTTTTGGCCAAAAAGTGGACTCAACTTCTTGCACACACCCTATGTCAAAAATCTCTTAAGATATTACTAAAGCGCTAGTCTTTTAAGCAGTAGATGAGATGAAAGGTGTAATGAAGTTACCAAGGGTGAAGTCAATTTAGATGACGGTGCCCACACCATCATCGCCTTGGAGAAGAGTGACACGTGAATAGACACTTGGTATTTGCTTGGGGAGCAGATCATGGTCCTTCACTATTGCTTTCCAAAGTCTTGTAGCTTCCACTAGAGAATCTATTTCTATAGTTATGCTTGTTGCTACCATTTTTTCTTTGATTTCTTCACTTGTATTTGCCTCTTTTCTCTAAACTTCTATGTTGTTGCCACCATTTTATTTTGCATGGGTTGGTCAAAGTCTACAACAAGAACATGTTACTTTGTCACCTCCACAAATAAACCATTTTTTATATTTACCACTACCAATGAATGTGAATGTTGTTTCTCTCTGGCTCATTATACAAGTCTTTATTACACAAGAGATGCAGAGCACCCAAGTTTCTATCAAAAAGTGCAAAAATAGTCTTATTTTGATTTGTTGTGTCTGCTATGTTTTAGCAACAATGTTGACATTATAAAACCATATTAGTAATTTTGAAATTTGTTCGATGGTGACATGTAATATTATAAACGAATTGCATAATATGTTAGACAATCTATTGATAGATCTAATCAAGGATACTTATAAGTTCACGATATAATAAATTTACTTGAAATGAGAACAATGGCATGGGTACATTGGGTCACATCATCATTTGTAGCATGTTCATCTAGTATTGCATAAAAAAAAAAGTCATGCTTTTATGTAGGTCTATATTGATCTTTGATATTTGGAAAAGTGGGAAGCATCAATGAGAGATGGAATATTTTATGATTTTGTAAAGCATGAAATATTTTATGATTTCGTAATTTGTTACATATTAATTTTTTTTATATGCATTTACAATTTTTGTGAAAATTTAAAAAGATAAGACTTAAATGAATGTGAAATCGATTAGAAATTTAAAGGTTTATAATATTAGAAATCATACAAAACTTAAGATAGGACTTCTAATATACAATCAATTTATTTCTTCCCGGTGTTCACTTATGTATCCATAAATCATTGCAGTCATCTCTATATGACCTAGGTCAAGATAACTTGTGTGTGCTCAATAATCAAATGATTTCATTACCCTAAACAAAACATGAGACCATCATTCACCTAGATCATTGTTAAATTTTTTCCAATATTATAGTTCAAGACATCATGGTGATGAAGACCTAAGTTTGACCAAGACTGTAGTACCCCTCCGTTTATGTTTATGCTTTCTGCTGTTATGTTTCACACTGTTAGACTATGATACCTTGTTTGGATATTTTGATCGCTGGTTTTGAGCAATAGTGGATTTATTCTATGACATGATGATACATTGTTTGGTGATTATTGATTTCAGACATGTTTTGATATAGTTTAGATGTTTACTTTCAGTTGATTATTGCTATGTACATGCTATAATGGACTAACAGTTATTTATTTTGTCAGTTTGTTGTGACGTGTATTGGTGTGGAGAACGGAATCACATCACTTGCTTGTGAGTGTCGTGTGATATCTGTGATTTTCTCTACACGGTGTGTCTGTTTAAGGCTTTATTATGTATATATTTGTATGCTCGTTATTTGCTTGATTGCAGGTACATGACACCGACTCCACTTGGGTACTCAGGTCTAAGCTTGTCAAGACTCAATGGATACGTTGATCGGGAGATAGTAGTTTGGTTTACCCTAGTCTAGTCTATAATCCTGGTCTTAGTACATCGTTTGTTTTTAGTTTGAGTCATAGGTTGTATTGTCATTTTTTGTTTGGATAAATTGTTGGAAAGGTAAATTTGGTTAATTTTTAATGATAGTTTATTATGTTTTAAATTATTGGTATTTAAATTAATGTTTAAATGTAGAAGAAATCAGTTGCTTGATAATTTAATTCATTAATTAGCTTATTTGGTTAAATGGTTGATCTTAAAAGATTAAAATAATTTAATTAAATTAATTAATTAATTAAATTAAATTATTAATTAAATTAAATTATTAAGTGTGTAAACTATATTGTATTTGAAAATTAGAAAATAAAAATAAAAATAAATGCATGTGAATTGAAATTTAGTTTTAAAATTTAAATTAAATAAATTATTGCATGCAAACTTGAAAATGGGAAATTGTCGAGAAGTGGTGCGGAAGATATTTTACAACCACTTCTCGACATGTGTGTGAGTGCAATAATTGCTTACGGTTGTTGAAAATTTGTTACGGAGGATAATTTGGATCTCGGGGAAAATTACACAGGTTGTCTTTTTCATTCACGGGAAATTGGTTTTTGGGCTCTGTAAAATTCTTGGTTTATGCTTTTTGATACTCTGTTGCAAATTTGTGGAAGATCTTTGGTTTTATGGTTCTTATTTGGAATTGCATCTCGGGAAGAAATTGGAAGCTTCAGGAAACAAAGGCAACAAAAGCTTTTCTTCACCAGTAAGCAAAGGAAATCAGTTAATCCTCTTGTAAATTTTTTTTATTTGCTTGGGAAAGGAAAGCTTCTGTAGATATTTTGTTGTGCGAATTTTGACGGCTTCAGAAAGCTTCTGTAGAAAACTCTCTGTTGAAAGTAATTTATTTTGTGAAGGGAATTTAATTGTTTGAGGAATTTAATTGGATTGGAATTAAAAAAAAAATTGTTCGTGTAATCTGTGAAACCTTGAAGAAGTTTGTAAGGTTTTCCCCAATTTCTTCACTATAAAATCCTCTTAAAATTTATTTTATTCTTTATTTAAATCCCTGTATGAAATTAATAATCTTCATATATAAATTCGATTGTGAAATATTACATTGAAATTATTGTTGAAAATTTCTTATTGGGTATATTTTTTTTAGAAAATATATTTATATTTGTCATTTTATTTCCGTCTGTATGGAATTACGATTTTGAATTAAAAAAAAATGTTTATTGTTATAGAATAATCGCTGTACACGATTTTTATTTTGCTAGAAGTTTTTTATAAAAAAATTATATATTGTTGGGGGTCGCGAGGGTTACTGTCCCCCACAGCTGACTCCCAACAAGGAGGCGCTGTGGAGGGCAGCGCTTAGCGCTGCCATCCACAACCAAACCCTGTGGGGAGGGCTGTGGAGAAAACCCCACCCACGGGAGCCGTAGCTGTGAGGTCGCGGCTGGGTAAGGGCTATGTTACAGCCAATAAACCCTGTTTCATGTATTTTGTTTGTAATGTATAACAAAAAAAAAATGAATTCCTTAATTATAAATTCAGATTTCTTGTATGCCTGCGAATTTTGAAATTAACATTAAATAATATTTTATATATATATATATATGTATGTATGTATATGTGTATGTATTTTTATTGGGTAAATAAATATAATTCTTTGTTATATATTTAACAAATATATATATATATATATATATAGAATAATAATTGTTAAGGTTTTTAGAGAAAAGAAGAGTAATTATAATACTTTGAATATAAATATATATTCTTTAAATTAAGTTGTATGTGAGAATTTGTCAAAATCAGAAAGATAGATTAAATAAAGTAGTTATTTTTCTTGATTATTAAAAATAGATATTTTATTAAAATGATTTATAAATATGTTGTCTTCAAACTGTTGCATATGGATTTAGTATATCCAAATGATAGACATGTATTGTTTTTTTTTTTAATTGTTTAAATTTTTG
>VDFB02362913.1:0-16953 GCA_007258455.2 Sequoia sempervirens | reverse complement strand
CCAAGTTTGGTTTTGATTCCAATTCTGATCCCAACAAAGGAACAAAACACTGAGACAAAGACAGAAGAACGATGGGAAGTAGGACCAAAACTAAAACTAGGCCCAACCAAGGAACAATGAAGACAAAAACACAAAGCAAGCAAGCGAGAGTGGGATCAGAACAGATAAAAAACTCAAAATTTTTATAAAGTTCCAATTTTAGTTTTGTCTCTACTTCCGTTTCCCCTCGAGTAAGAAAAAATCACAAGGAAATGAGAAACAACTCAAGGGAGAAATAGACCCAAGAGCACAAGACCAACCAATAGAAAAAAAAAAGAACACAAAATAAGGGTGGGACTGGAACTGGGACTGAATCCGGACTTGGAACCTTACAAAAGTTCTAAGTCCAATTTCCATTTTGACTTCAATTCCACCAGACCAAAATAAACAAGGACTTAGGAGAAAAACAAACAACTCCTAAGACCCAAACAAAACACCAAGGAAAAAACAAAAACAAAATGGGGTGTTTATGCAAGGCATAACAAGTCCTAGTATAGGTTGTTTTACCTAGTTTCTGGGAATTTTGTGTTGTTTGTTTTCCACTATTTGAACCTTCTTAAAACTATGACTAGGAATCATTCACCCCTCTAGGAAATTCAGTCCATATTAGACCTAAAATTGTCATTTACAACATTGAAAACTTCATTTTTGTACTTCCTAGGCTTGCTAGTAACCTATAGTATCAGTCTAAAAAGTTTTAGGAACTTATGTTTTATGTATCTAGGTCAAATCATCCATTTAGTGTAGTTATTTTTAAAGCATTTTGAAAATCATTTCAGTATTAAAATTTTTCAGATCTATAGGACATTTGTTTGCATTTAAGAGGCATTGCATAATTTAGATAGCTTAATTTTATATGTTAGCATGTTTTCTTTTCAAGAATTTAGTGTTTATAGTGTATCACATGGCTTGTATGATTCTATTTTCTCTACTCATGAGCATAATATAGGAAAATAAAATAAAACCTTTGACAAGCATGTTGGATACCCTCCTAACATCTATTAGATTTGTAATAATGTCATAACATAGGAGAATGCAAGCATAGACAATCATAACAATTATAATTGTTCTTCTCTTGATACCTCTCTTATTAGTGATGAAGGTATCTTGGTGAAAGAAGATAGAATCATTGAGAATCTTGATTTTCCCTCTTATCCTCCCTTGTGGGAAGATATTATGAAATAAGAAGATGAGATCAATGAAACATTTCTTAACACCTACCCTACTTGTGAGAATATGAAAGAGGATACAATTGTGAACAATCATGAAAAACACATTTGTGAAGAGGATATGTTGTTATTAAGAGATCCAATGATTGAGAGTTATAACATTATTTCTCTCCTTCCTAATGTACCTAACATTTGGAAAGGTCTATTTGAACAAGAGGATCAAATCATTAGTAAACATGAAAATCATAGTTGTCCTTCCCTTGATGTCTCCCCTATTTGCAATGAAGTTGCTTTACAAAATACAATCATGAAATGTGATGAACCTCTTGAAATCTCTCCTACTAGGGCATAAGAGAATGAGACCTTAGATAAAAAGGATGAAAACATGGACAACCCTCACAATCATATTTTTCCCTCTCCTAATATCTCTCCTAGTTGTGAAGAATGCATTTTGGTCTTAGAGGATCATAGTAATGGAAGTTGTGAGAATCCTATTTGTGTCTCTTCCTTTGGGGAAAACATTATTGAACAAGAGAAGGCCATCATTGATAAGAAATAAAATTCAACCATTGATAATTCCCTTACTTGTGATGAAGTCATTCTAGAAGGACCAACCTTTGAATATCATGAACATCTAGTTTGTAGCTCTCCTAAAAACTTTCCTACTAGGGAAGATATCATGGTGGAAGAATATGATAACATTGAAGCATGTTTTTCAAACAATAGTGATGTGGCTTCATTCAATGAAGATGATGAAGTGACATTAGACTCCCCTTCACTAAGTGATCATAAGAATGTGGATAAGACTTTTGATGTTATGCACATTAGATATCCCTTGAAGCAATATCCCAAGCCTAAACTTATCATTTATCCACCCTAAAAACAATTGCAAGTTCAAAATAAACCCATCCTTATCTTAGAATCACCTAAAAGGAAACTCAATAATGATATTGTTTTGCAACATCCAAATTACAATACCATTGATCATATATATAACAAAGTGTCTACAATCAATGTCGAAATTGAATCTAAAAGTTGTTTGCATGTGGAGAAAGAAAAAGAAAAGCATATTGAAGAAGTCACAAAGCTATTGGAAGATGCTTGTAGTTCCTTTGATTTCATACCTACATTCATTGGTGAATACAAGATCACAAACAAAGACTTTAACAAGGGAAAAAGAAAAAGTGGTAATGTCAATAAAAAATTCAAAAGCACCCAATTCAACCACTTTAGAAGAAAAGAAAACATACACGACAAACTCTAATGAAGTTGATTATGAACAACCATCGAATCTGAAGGAAGTGAAAAAGCTTTATGGAAGAGGTTATGAACTTATGAAACATCTTGGGTATAGTGGAAAAGGATGTGGTGCTAGAGAACAAGGTATCTATGTCCCTATGGAGCCTAACACACAAGAAAAGACTAATGGTCCCGGTTATTGTCCCTCGAAAGAGACAAACAAGCCTTCAATCAATATCAACACTCTTACAAAGGATTCTTCTAAGAAAAATTTAACTTTGGTGCATCTTGAATTGATAAATACTACATGTGGGAATATCTCATTAGATATGCATCAATAACAATAGGTTCTCCTTTCCATGTAATAGTTGTAGTATCATAGCATACTCACTATTGCATGTTTTAAATTCATTGCAAATCATTTCCTTCTTGCAAGGAGCTACATATCATCATTCATCTTAGCTCATCGTTTTCTTGCACATAGTGGGGGCAAGAATTAGATAGCCTTATCCTAGTAGCGCATTTTTTTTTGTCCCTTTGGCTAGTTGTCCACCTTCCATAAATGATGAACAATATTGGGATACAAACGACCTACTAATAGGTTGACTTGCATGTGTCTTACTATTATTTTGCATTGTTTTATTTATTTCTACTTTGTGTGTGGTTGCATGTGTGTAATGTGATCCCCCATACTGTTATGTTTGATGTATCTCTCTCTTTATGACATTCCTCTATATGTACCTACATTCTTCTCTATGTCGTAAACCCTTTATCTTTTTCATTTTTCATGTGTTTTCCTTTTGGGGATAATGCAAGGTGTCAAGACATTTAGGTCTCTTCCACATTGACCCAAAAAGTTTTTCTTTGTTTGAACACTCTCTTTGTGTCATTCTTCCTGTTCCATGAGTATTTGGGGAATGATGATAGTTCTGAACTCTCTAAAAATGTTGTATCAAAGACATACTGAACCCGAATCCATGGATCCCTTATGTGATTTTTGGGATTTTATCTTGGGGGAAACCCCTCCCTTTTCATGGCGTAGCTTTATTCAGAAACATATGACTTGACATAGGGCTTTCCAAATAAGCTCGCATGTACTCTTTATTGTTAGCATTTATCATTTGTTACTTTAAAGTAATTGCTCACAACATGGTGTTTAGCAATTCCTTTAAAGTGGAGACATACATTGTCATTATTATTTTTGCATCTCTCATGTTTCATTATGTAGTATTCTTCATGTGATGCATCTTTCTCTTTGTGGTGACATTGGGTGTGATTTCCCTCAAGAGTGTGATCTCTCTTAGCATATTATATTCCTTTTAGTGGCTTGATGTGGCACACTACATCCCCTAAGTTGTGAATCTTCTATTCTTCAATTGGTCCTCTCTTGGAGACATTAGGCATGATATTCCCTAAGTTAAGACCTTACATGAACTAAGTAAAACTCCTTTGAACATTCTTTACACTCCTATTTCATTTACAATATCAGTTATATGGCCACCTTGTATAACACACTTTGCTTGCCTATGGAGCCATCTTGTTCATTCATGGGTGTCAAGCATACAAATTTTGTATTCCTTCATGTATTCCTACTATTGTGTTGTGTGGTGCCTTATCAAATTTATCAATAGGTATAACTTTTGTATAGTTGTAGATATTGAAGATGAACTTAGGTGTGACTTTCCCATAGCCACGTGTTTTTCTGTGTGAGTGCATATTGGTCGTGTGTGTATGTTTCTTGTTGGGGGCTCATGTAGTGGATGGTCTAAGGTTCTAATAGCCCTTGTGAGCATGCATTGGCTTGCATGGTGGACATCATGTTCCACGAATAACCATTTCTTGGACAAACAACTTAGATCTAATCCACAACATGCAGGATAAATGGTCGAAGCTTGATCCATCCCCTTTCTTTTCCTCATGTTTGTTTTTGTTCTTTATGTCTTTGGTAGTGTATGCTTGTGCCTTGTTTTTGCTCCTTACATTATTTAAATGTGTTTTCTTTTGCACCTATGTTTGTTTGACATAGGATCCTGATCTTAGGGGCTTGCGCAACCCTCTTGATCCTTGTCGTCCTATCTTACTAGCATTGGTACACTTTGACCCCTCTTGATGTGATTTTGGCTACTTTAGTGTGAGTTTGAAGCAAGTTCCTCCTATCACTAAAGTGGGGGCTAAATTTAGTGAAGGAAAATGTATCCCTCTACATTTTCACACTTGTTTGGGTCCTCCCTACTAAAATTGGGCTTCTTTATGCCTTATTTGGCTGTATTTTATATCCACAAGCCTTAATTAATGCATCTTTCTGAGGATAATCTTGACACATACCAAAAGACCAATCATAATTTAATGATTTTGGATTATATGGCCTAGATTTAGTGATATGGGACTCATAGGCCATCTTGGGCATATGGGTCCCACCTAAGTTTTGAGGGCTAATCCTAAATTTGGCATTAAACTTAACATTTCTTGAAATTTGCGTCCCAAGCCTAGCATACTAGGACTCATATGCCACAAATAAAGTATGAGTCTTTCTTATCTTGGACCTATTTTAAATTTGAATTCTTGGTGGGATATTATTCTCCTAGATCTAGCATTCAAGAAAATTCAAGATTTGATTATCAAGTAATTTGAAGCATCATGTCAAAGTCATCATTCATCATGTTTGTTTTTGAGCTAACATTTGTGATGTAGGTATCTTATGATTAAATCAAGCATTCAAGTCAATATACATAGCATTAAATAAAGAATCAAGGTCTACATTCATGCTATCCATTACTTACAGTATTGCAGCCTTTTTTCTAAGGGTTTGGTGAGTTGCAACATAGCTTATTTGTTTATTCATCATTCCTTCATCCTATTTGATTTCATTTCAATGTTTGATTACCAAAATGGGGTTTGACCAAGGAAAACCCCTATCCACTAACAAAAAATCATTTTTCCCTCTCTTTGATTTGTGATTTGTAGATCTAGGTTTAAGATCCACTGAGGAGCAAGATTGAAGAAAGTTGTCAAGTTATCAAAGTTGTCATCTACAGAGTAGAATTCAGTGTTTTAGACTCAAATATTTGACAAGAGGGAAGCTACAAGAGAACACTAAAGGATATCCAAGTTTTAGATCAACCATAATACTAGGACTAAATCACCACTTGTGGCCTATGAGTCCCAGTATACCAAATTTCAAGCATTTTTTGTAAATCCTAGTTCAACAATTCTAGATTTTGGTTTTGACCTAAAACCCTAAATTGGGACTAAATTGCCACTACTGGTGTATGAGTCCCAATGTGCTTCAAAATTTATAATTTTGGGATTTCAAACATTATTTCAAGCCTCTTCAGCTTTCCAAGTGTACCTCTATTTATCTCTAGTTTGTTATTGTGATTTAAGTTCATTTTCTAGATCATATCATTAGGTTTCTCATGTTACTTGTCTTTCCAAGCCTTTTCTTGGTGATGAACCCCCTTATTGTCTTTAATCACACCCTAGGACACCTTATTGTAGATCTCTTTCCCTCATTTCTATCCCTAGATTGAGATCTCTAAGGTTTCCTTGAATGAAACTTGAAGGAAATTGGTGGTTCTATCTCCCAAAACATAGAGCGCCTATTTTCCTTGTTTTCACTAGTAACATGGTTATTTAACATTAGTATAACAATGAGTGAACATGGAAAAATATAACTTGATTCCATTCACCATTTTATGATTACTAGGTGAAATCAATGGTAATACACTTGAATGTAGGTCATCTACATATGCTATATATTCTATGATAACAAAAGGGACACATTTTATCTAATTAATAAATGCAAGGAGTAAGTTATAAACCCTAATAAAAATAAACTAAGAATACTCATAAATTTCATCTTAATAAATTAAATAGAACAAGGAAACATCTATGGAATCAATAAATCATATGTATATTATATAGTGAATAAATAATACAATAAGAGAAACACTTGAATTCCAATAAGCAAAATAAATGTATATATAGTGCGTGAGCAAGTCATTATCCTAAACATTGTCATAACTATTGTATGATAACCTAGGGTTAGTTGATAAGTAAAACACCTAAGTACATATATGATGTACACAAATCTCAAGTAGAACAAGAGGGTATGACAAGGTTCTCAAAAGGGTTAGACCTTACTCTAACACATCTATTTATATTAAGGATTTCTAAACTAGCACTTACACCTTTAGGGTGTAAGGATATGCCAATAGAAAATTTAAGAGAGCTTGTAAATTTTGTTGTTTATTTTTTTATGTAATAAAATATATATTAATAATTAATAAAAATATATATATTATTAAATTTTATGTTAAAATTATCTAATTAGAGATATTAGTAAAACATAAAGAAATGCAAATAAAAAAGGAAAGTTGTCATCAAATTGAAAAAAATAAAAACATTACAAATGAAATAGAATGTTCCCATATAGTTGGAAAATCAATATGTATTTGGCTTTTATGTGATAAGTGATATTTAATAGGATTTCACATGATATTTGGAGGATTTTACTATTAAATGACATTTATTTGCTATTGAAACTTATTTTCCCACAAGTCAATAATGGTTTAACAGTGAGTAAATCTTATTTTTAGGTATGAGACAGGTTTACTGATCAATTTTGCACTTGTAAGTCCAAGGGAAAGCCTATTGAATAATTACTCAAAATTAAATATGATATATGGGTAAACCCACAAAAGTGGTTTACAATTCTAGTGAGGAAGGAAAAGTTGCAAAAAATGACCCCATGCAAAAAAAAAATTGGTTTTTGGGGGTTTGAATGAACTTTGGTTCAAGCGAACCCAAAGGGGGTTCACTAGAACCCATCTTCAAGCGAACCCATTAAATGTTGGGTCCCACATTTTCTAGAAAAATAAGCAATAAAAATGTTGTGGAAATGGGGTTCGCTCAAACCCCCTAGTCCCTCCTTTTCCCCCTTCTCCCCCTCTAGCACCAAAAAATTCCAATTTTTTTCCCTTCGAAGCTTGAGTAGAGATTGAAAATGGAGGAGACTTCACAGACCCAATTGGATGATGGTAGTCCTTGAAATGATCTATCCAACAAATATAATTTTAATATGTTTTGGTTTTATTATGTATTTTTGTTTTAGTTTGATTAAACATAGGTTCTTTGCAATGGTTTCTGGTTTTGATTGTGTGATAATTTTTGCATCAACGTTTCGGATCACACTCTATGATCCATCATCAGGATTAGCAGAGTTGAAGGAGAGAATGAAAGGATGCAGACCAAGAGCTATTTAAAAAGAACAAGGAAGGGAAATGAGAGAGAGGGGGCACGAAGACCAAGAACCAAAAAAGAGATAATTAAAGATATTCACATAAAAATATAAATGAAAAGGACATAGAAATATATATATATATATATATAAAAGGAATCAAATAAATAATAAAATGAAGAAAAACTATTTAAAAATATATAAAAGACAAGGAACCAATAAAGAAATAAATATATATATCTAAACATTATATAAATGTAAAAATTAAAAAAGAATTAACTCAAATAATAGGAAACAAAGAAATAGATAAAAATAAGGATGATCGGAAACAAACCAAAATAAAAATGAAAACAATATAAATATAAGTTTATAGGGAAACAATTAAATAGATAAATAAGGAATCTCACTTAAAAGGACAAGGAATCAATAGAGAAATATAAAATTATATGAATCTTAACTTAAAATAAATGTAAAAAAAGTTTATAAAAATATATATTTCTCAAATATATATATGTATAAATACAATTATATATACATGAAGGAAAGAGTTTCAAGATAAAAAAGGAAGGAAAATGCAACAAGAGCCACAAACGAAGAAACATATATTACCAAAAACATATATTACCATTTTTAATAACTTTTGATTTTTATTTTTTTTTAATTTTTTAATTATGTTTGACCAATCTAGACATCATTTTCTATGTGATTATTTTTCTATGGTTAGTTCAGCTAAAATTACATTGGTTGTACACAACGGGTTTTATTAGAACATATATTGGGGCTAGTAAAAAATAATTAAAAATTATATATTAATTTTTTTTTAAAATATATCTTGACCAAAACTTCACCATCATATTTATCTTTCCATAGAATGATTAGAAAAATACTTTCATTTAGCTCAACTTGTGATGGTCGTACACATGTGGTTTTTGCGTCAAAGTATATGATTTAAAAAAATACACTTTTGTACATACTATACAATATCAAATTCTATCATCTATGTGTTTGAATAAATTACATATTTAAAAATAATAATAAGAATTGAACATTTATTATTTTTATAGTTTAACATTTTATGTGTAAGTGATTCAAATGTTTACTCTAGCTATAACAAACTTTTATTTTCATGAAAAAGACTTCCACAAGTTTTTGGCCAAAAAGTGGATACAAATTCTTATGCTCATACCCTCTTAACATCCTATGTGATAGACAATTCACCAATAATATTAGAAAAATATACTATTTTCCATTTACAAGCAATCTGGATTCCTTTGAACATAATTCTGAGTTTTGCACCATTGAATTTTTTTCCTCCTATAGATTCAAACTATCTAATTTATTTTCCTCTATTAGTAATTTTACCAAACATTTTTTCAAGGGAATTAAGAGCCTAAACATTACAAGTGAGAATTCCATGATTCCCAAGGAGAGAGTGGTGTATGCCTCCATTATCAAAAAATTTAGTGACTAGTTCTTGAGTAAATTTCTCAATGTATTTCATAGTTGTTTCCTTGGCCTTTCTTATATTTATTTTCCAATGTTTTGTCATCCCAACCCCTAAATCTACTTTAGAAGGAATACAACTTACTTCTTTTACATGCTCCCCCTTGTTCCTTTCTTTTAATACACTAAAATCCTTTATTCTTGCACTATCCTCACAAGTATTTTTCATAAAAAAAATTCATTCTTTCATTCTCCCAAAAAAATACTTTCCATTATATCATTTAGTCTATCTTGTGAGAGGAATTCATCTTCCATGAACTTCATTATCTCCCCCAATTCTAAAACCCTATCCTTAATATACTCCTACATTGAGAGACCTTCTCTAATGCATTTCTCTATTTTACCAATATCTATTTTTTAATTCCTCACTTTTCCTACCTAAATTGAAATATTGAGATTTCTTAGGGATTTCTCTACAAACCTTGATTGCAGTCTTTTATGTAATTTCCACCTTTTTCTTCATCTCCCCATAGTTTTATGCCATATAGCCACCCTTTAGCACTTAAAAAATATTACAAGTAAACACTCATAATCTAGCTTCTAAATCCAATAGCCAAAGAAAGACATAATTTTGATCACACATCAAGTTGGTTTACTAAGATCAATCTTAATGCATATCCTAGCATATGTTGATAATTCTCTATCATTTTTATATGAAGATTTATAAATTTTCTCTCCTAATGTATTATCTAATCCCTTGAGGATTTCTTCCATCTAAATCTCACTAGGGTGCTTTCACATCTTCATCTAAATAGGGGACTTTGTCACCATTTATTTCCTTGGATCAAATCCTAGTTTCCATGCTCTTAACTGTAATGTGGCCTTGCCCATAAAATATAGGCCTCCTTTCAAGATTCTACCTCTATCTTCCTCTAATTAAAAGTTAATTTAAAACCTAAAGCTAGGAAACTAATGCTACGATAGTGACAATCTAACCAAAATTATCCCATCCAAGCCTCGATTCAAATCATAAAAGGCGACATTCTAATGAAGACTTTTTAGATTTTTATTTCCTTTTTATTTTATACAAGAAAAACATAAAACAATACAATATTAATAGAAACATTCTATTTGAACATCTTTTAATTTAATGGTTTAATATTTAATAACAATTTTACATCTCATTTATATAAAAAAATAATAATTGTCTTGTTTTTTAATTGTCAAAATTAAACGTTAATTCTAAAAATAGACCATTACAATGTACAAAAATCACCCATCAAGTCAAAGCAATCCATATATATGAAGGCATGTGATTGATTCTTATGTCCGTCTTTCATAGGGAAATGTGACAAATTCTTGATAAGCCCGATTCTGAACGTGTCTTGAGAATTATACAAAGCCATTACTAAATGAAATTTAAATATCTTACATAAAAGCAATGCATAGATATTGAAACTTATTGGTAAATATGGGGATTTGGCAGACAAACAGAATATTCACTGGTAAGCAAGTTGTAACATCAGATGATGTAAAAGAAACTTATAAACATGTTCACACAGGAAATGACTTCTTATTAGTGTATGTAAAGTTTACCATGTTTACTATGTATGTATAATTTAATGACTTCCTCTTTTGAATGCATAGTTTAACAATGGCATATTCTTAAACACAGAAGAAGAAAAAAAACTGACAAACAAGCACTGCAACCTACCAAGAAAAACAAACCAACAATCCTGGAATTGCTATATAATGTTTCAAATGAAGCAAACATTTTGGCGAATTTGACGGGTCTCTCTATTTTTAGTTTGGTAGTCTCATAATTCCGTAGCAGACCAAGAAAAGGAGACATTTCACATTCACATTACGTGCATTTAAATATAAGTATGCCTAACCATAACTATAAAAATATTAAGCGTAGAAATTGTTTCAAAACATAGTTTATATTTGGCATAACATGGGTGGACAATTAAAAAATTCAGCAACGAATGTGGATTTTTTTCAATATATTAAAATTCAATTGAAATTTGGATTTGTGTTTTGGTTTTTAAAGGGTTTAAAAATATTTTTTTCTTATGTTTATATATTTAATTCTTATGAGTTTATATCATAGCAGGGCATATTTACTATCAATTTTGAGTGTATTTTAGATTTTGAATATTTTTTTATGTTCTTGACAAGAATATACAATTAATGGATATGGTGGGTTTGAGTTGGCTAATCTAGTCAACCCATTATCTTTCAAATAGATTGACAAGTCCACAAGACCTTGTCAATGTGAACCCATATCATTTCACATGGAAAAATGTGGTACATTAAAGATATTTGTAAGAGGATTGTTTTCTTGGAAGATGTGAGGTTGCCATGTGTACTAGATTAAAAGAGTAACATAATATTTGAAGAAGTTATTGCTTGCATTTTTTATTTTTTTCTTTGAGAATTTTTGAAATGTTCTAGGGAGTTGATTTCTAGCTAGAAAAAGTACTTGAGTTTTGTTGGAGTTAATCCCTCAACCCCACAGCTCTCGAGAATCACTTGCAATCAATCACTCGTCACACAAAGAGAGAAAATAATTATGGAGGTCAAATTGATCCAAAAGTATGAATCACATTGAATGTGAAAACCTTACAATATGTATACATAATGATACAATGAATCTCTGTAAAAGAAAGAAAATAATAAACCCTAGGTAAGGATAAAACTAGATCATCACATGTGTCCTCATCCTATGACTTGAGACAAAAAAAAAATGACCTAAGTAAGAATAAGTCCTAGAGTGAAAAATGGATCTATAAGGTAAATACCCTAAAATCTAAAACATGTCCCCTTAAGTGCAACTTAAGGAGTAGCTAAAACCTCTAAATGGAAAATACATAAAATACAATAGATGGGTCCCAAAAACTAAGGCTTGATTAGGTAACCATTTAAAAATGAAAAAAAACCCTCATAAATGAAGAAAAGGGGAAAGCCTCATGTGAAAATATTGTCTCCAACAAGAGAAATATGAATGAAGTTCTAAGAATCCTTAAAAATAATATCTCAAAAATAATAGGAACATGAAAAATATCAGTGAAGCATGAAGAATCTATAGACAATTATTGAATGATGATTGTTATAGTGTCCTAAATCAAGAACCTCCTTTGAGAATACAATGAAGATAAAGATCAAGAGGAAAACAATCTACATGAGTGCCCCCACCAAACTACTCAAATAATGAATAGATGGAAAAAGGTAAAACGTCTAACAATCAAAGATATATATGACACATGAATATGCAAGAGTGACCCCAACAACACTACTCAATAATGCAAGAAAATTGCAAGTTAAAAATACATTTGCTAATAGTTTGAAAAACACTAATCAATTAAGGATGGAAGGTCATTTCCAAAAAATAGGAATGAAAGAGTGTCTATATGGTATGTGTCCCATCTCACTAAAATGCATGGTTAACTATTTTTACATTTTCCTAGTACATAGAAAAAAAACTAGATACATATCTCACTCAAAAAACCAAGGAAGCATTAGTATAAAAATTATGAAACTTTTCCATAGTGTTGATAAGGGAGAGGTAAGACAAATCCACTTAAACCGTGTCTCAAAAGTAGTACATGAAGGAAAAAAATAAGATATAAACATGCACAAGATAGTATCTACAATTGAAAATGAGTGTCCAAAATAAGGCACAAAATCATGAAGGTAGACAAGGTTAAAATTTAAATCAAGAAGATACAAATAAAAAAACCCCTAATGACACTTTATAATATAGTGTTAGTATAAAATATGGCACAACAAGATGTTTGAAATCTCCAAAAATACGTACACCAAAGTTACACTTTATCTGAATACATCTGCAAAAGAGAGAGTGCATTCAAAAGATTCCAATAATGTATAAAAATAATAGAATTCTCCAAATACATGCAAAACACCTCAACATAGGTCATCCCATGCAAACAAAAGGTTTTTAGGAGCCAAAATGTCCAAGTAATCAATTTGAATATGAAAACGTGAAAAATGAACAAAATGCACCTCAAGAAAATTTGGATAAAGTGTATGGATAGGTTAGAAGAGCTCTAAAAACCTTTCTAATATCAAAAAAATCATTAAAAAAAAAATCCTAGTCAAGGGATATGAGATTGAGAGTTTAAAATGAACATTTGACTTTAATAGGAATAAAATTTACTAGCAATAAATTCTAAAAAAATACTTGCACCACTAGAAAGTGTGCAAAACTAGCTTTACAACAATATTCTTTTGCCAATTTTTGATATTGTATGTCCAATTTATGCCAACAAAAATTTTCTCCTTTAGGCAAAATTATGGTTTGGTAGAGTAGGCGGGGTTGGGTTGATCGTATAGATAACATCAACATGATGTCATGTTAATGTTAGTAGAGAAAATATTCTATTGAGCCATAAAAACATTCTAAATTTCAAAAAAAAAAAAAATAGTGGCCTAAAAAAAGTTTGGTACCAAGTGTAGATAGGGTTTCAAAATTTGGGGAATATGCATGAATCAATAACAACAACCACAACTATCTAATTCAAGAAATAAACACCCTAATACAACAATGAAGTGCAAATAAACATAGAAATCACAATAATAAAGCAATAAAACCTCAAATCTCTAAGTCATAGTTGAATCACCTCAATTGCTCTTCTCCATTTTTCTATATTTGTTCTCAGATTTGTACTATGCAATACACTCAATGAGCTTGATGTTGACTATTGATAGCTTGATCTCTTGATAGAAAAACTTCAAATATTGTGGTTGTAAGGTTGAAATGAAGACAACGACTTGCTTTTATAGAAATCCCATTTCAAATGAAAGGCTAGGATTAGATGATGAGGTATGACGATCAATGGCCAAGGTTAACTAAGACAAGGATAGGGATGAATGGACCAAAACTCAAGAAGGTAGTTGAGATTTAAGGCTTAGCTAAGAAAAAGGATAAATTAAATAATAAGAAATATTATTTAATTTAGGGAAGGGTGAAATAAATGATTAAATAATAAAAATATTATTTAATTATAGAAGAAGAGGTGGAATGCTAAATATTAAATAATTAAAAATAATTATTTAATTATGGAGACAAGAATGTAAGGAAAGCTTAGGTGCGGAACAAACTCTCCTAACATCAAAACCTCAGGGAAGAATGTAGATATGACTTTAAATTTTTCAATTACAGTTCATTAAGATACACTTGAAAAGAATAACAAAACAAAGAACGAACATACACAATTGGACACCAGATTTATGTGGGAAAACCCTTACGAGAGAAAAACCCACCACACCAAGAAAAGCCTCTTTGTATTACAGTAAAGAAAATTACATACAAAGATCAGAGTTAACTTTCTGATGTCAATTTACAACAACAACATTAACTGATCAATCTTGTACATAAATGCTCTTCGAAACATCCAATGAATTCACTCAGATCAATTCGTGTTCAATCAAGCAACACTTCATTATCTCACACTGTTCATCATCATCCGCCATTGCCAGAGAGTAATCCATTCTCTCACAGTCTATTCATCTCCCTCATAGGAACAGTCACAACAGTTCAACTGTGAACGGTTCACATTCTACTTCCCTCATTAGTTCAAAACACACCACATAGGACAATCGTTCAGTCAAAGAAGTTCAAACGAAATTGCATGTCGGTGAGACACTAAGCCGTGTCTCCACGATGTCACAATGCCCAACTATCGTTATCGTCAAAAGTCACCACCATCGGCAAGAGTCATATCGAGTTCAAACCTTTCACCCAAACTCAGTCTATCGCTAAGACATCACATCGATATCCATTGCAGAACTATCGACAAGACCATCGTTGTCGATGAGAGCTCATAGCGAACACAAATCCATCTGTGAGAGGAATATTATTGGCAAGAGGTTACACCGAAGTTCATCACGTGGATATCCACCAGCAGTTCATAAACAAATCCGTCGGTGAGACTAGCACTCTTAGCAAGAATTCATACCAACTGCAAACCTGTCAGTCAAGAGTCTCCCCGATGATCACCAGGAGCCAACTCATCAGCGAGACTAGCGCTATCAGAATGAGTCACTCTGAAGGTTCATACCGTCTCCCCAATGACATCCATCACCAATGTGTAAAACCTTGGTGAGACATACTCTGTCGGAATGAGTCACTCTGAAGCTTCATGTCTCTCCCTGATGCCACTCGTCACCAAGAGTCTCCCTAAAAATCAACTGGAACCAATCCGTCGGCAAGAGATCTGCCATGACGGAATGAGATGGGAAACTCACAGTGATAGCCATGTCTTGTTGATGACTCCTGTCAGCAAGACAAAACCAAAGTCTCAATGACTTTTAATCTTTGAACACAACTGCTAGTCGGTAAGACTTCCAGAGGGTCTCACCAATTTTTCTCTTTTAGAAGTTTCATGTCAGTAAGCTTAAGGCACATTTTCCAACAATCTCCCACTTGACGAAGATCTTACTGACACCTCCATAGCACAATAAAACTACTGAAATTCATGGGCACTAAGGCCCATCGAACTAGCACACCACCTGAACTTGTTTGTGCTCACTAGTTTCGTCAATGCATCTACAACATTTTCCAGAGTATCCACTTTTTCTAAGGAGACCTTTCCATCCTCCACCATATCTCATACAAAATGATACTGCACATCAATATGTTTTGTCCTGGCATGGAAAGTAGGATTTTTTTCCAAACAAATAACTTTTCGGTATCCCGCGATGAAATTGTAATTTTCCCTGCATCAAACCCAACATTAGAACACAAGCGTTTTAACCAAATTGCTTATTCTGATGTTTCTGCCATGTATTATGCCTCTGTAGTGGACAAAGCGACTACAACCTACCGCTTACTCATCCAACTAACTACACCACTATTCATCATGAAAATATATCCACTGGTGGATATTTTGCTGTTAATGTCCCCTGCCCAATCAGAATCCACATAGCCTTGAATGCTGAGAGTCCTCTGTGATTCAACCAAATTCCATGGTAACACAAAGCATATTCTGAAGTGCCCTTCAAATATCTAAACACCCTTTTCACAACATCCCAATGTGTCCTTCCAAGTTTTTCCATAAAATGACTAAGTACTCCCACTGCTTGGGCAATGTTTGGCCTTGTACAAACCATTGCATACATTAAACTGCCATGCTAGCATAAGGCACTCTGGTCATGTCCTCTATCTTAGTAGGAGATTTTGGACAGCCTTTAACAAATAACTTCATTCCTTGCAAAACTGGAACAACTAGCTGCTTGCAATCAGTCATACAAAATTTCTCCAGAACAATATTAATATACTTACTCTGACTGAGCCAAAGTTTTCTACTCTTCCTATCCTTGGTTATTTCCATTTCGAATATACCTAGCTGCACCAAGATATTTCATTTTTGAACTTTGTAGACAATTGAGACTTTTAGATCCAAAATCGTGTGACTATTGCCAATGAACAATATATCATCAACATAGAGAGAAATAATAAGAACATGATCATTTTCAGCTTTATAGTACACACAATGATCAGATTTTGATCTTACAAATCCCAATGACAAAAAAAATGTGGAAAACTTCTAGTACCACATTCTAGGAGATTTTTTTAATCCATACAAAGATTTTTTCAACTTGCAAACCAATTTTTCTTTACCTTTTTCCACAAAGAGCTCTGGCTAGGACATATAAATTTCTTCTTCAAGGTCACCATGAGGAAATATTGTCTTCACATCCATCTATTCAATCTCAAAGTCATACACTGCTGCAAATGACAAAAAAAATCTGATAGATGTCAGCTTAGCTACAGGAGAAAAAATTTCTCCATAATCAATT